>CM060964.1:303342044-303619544 GCA_030765045.1 Tenodera sinensis
CACTTGTGATACGAATTGCAACCTTCCGTTGCAAACTCAGGAGCCTGGTGGTGTAGATCTTCCGGTCTAGTGCTTTTCGCCATATACAAGCACCGTATAGTAGGATAGATGTCACGACCGAGAATAGAATTCTTCTGCTGCTTTCTCTCGGTCCTCCAGTATTGGGCATTAATCGACTTAGATGAGCTAAGGCTGTTCCTGCCTTCGCCACAACGGCCCTTATATGGTGTCCCATGTACATATTACGGTCTAGATGAATACCGAGGTACTTGATTGTATTCTGACTAATGATGTGTGAGTTGCCAAGTCGGAGACAGATATTTGGAGTCTTCCAGCCGCCCACAAGCAGAGCCACTTCTGTTTTATGTGGTGCTAGTTTAGGCTTTTTGGAGATTAGGTAAGAGTCTATAGAAACCAGCGCCAAGTTGGCTATCCTCTCCAATGGCGGCGGCGGCGGCGGCGGCAGCGGCAGCAGCAGCAATAGTATGCAAACAAACTTACTGTTGGTGTTTTTAAACACACAAGCCGTGTGTGGGCAAAGTTTGAGAGGTAGAACTGGAACTTAAAAATTCAATGCCACAACATAAATAAATAATAATTACCATCTGAAGGTTATTTAATTCTGGGATATAAAGTACTTAGAATAGTAAGTCACAATTGGGGTAATTTGTCTCTGATGTGAGACTGCCTTTGTGGTTTACCAGGAGAAATACGAGCTGGTTTGAGAATTTAATGCCATTCTGGTAGTTTGTCACAATAGCTCTGTGGTAGAGCAGCCGCCCGGTAAGCGGAAGGTCTATGGTTCAAATCCCAGTTGTGGCATTGAATGTTTAAGTTCCAGTTCTACCTCTCAAACTTTGACCACACTTTGTGTTAAAAAAAAAAACACCAACAGTAAGTTTGTTGGCATAAATAAATAATAACGCCATAGTAGTTTCATTGTTGGTACTCCTGGTTCCCACTTGTGAGAACCAGGCAAGTTCAGACATGTTCAGTATTGCCTACCGCTGCAATGGAGGAAACACGTGAGGAACAATATGCAGCTTTGAAATTCTGCTTTCGTCTCTACAAATCTTCAGCTGAGAACTATACAATGTTACAGGAGGCCTATGGAGAATCTGTTCTTCCCTACAGCACTGCTCATAGGTGGTTTAAAATGTTTAAAGAGGGGAAACAATCAATTTCAAAGGAAGGTGGACCCAGTGCTCCAGTTACTGCTCTTATGGAAGAAAACATCAACAGTGCTGTTGCCATTGTAAGAGAGGATCGTCGAATTACCTTAAGATCACTTTCTGAAATACTGCACATTTCATTGGGTGCCACCCACACATTAGTGATAGAAACATTACACATGAGACGTATTTGTGCATAATGGGTTCCAAGACTGTTGATTCCCGAACAAAAGGACATTTGCATGCAGGTCTGCATGCAGTTAAACTTGATGTTAGAGGAAGATCCAGAGTTTCTTTCAAACGTAATCACTGCTGAAGAAACGTGGCTACATCATTTTGATCCTGAGAGCAAACAGCAAAGCTCAGTGTGGAAATCTCCTTCACCACCAATCCCCAAGAAAGCAAAAGTGGCTGCTTCTGCTGGGAAAGTTATGGTCATCTCATTCTTTGATATTCATGGAATGGTTTGTCAGCATGTTGTACCTGCACACACATCAGTAACTGGACAATACTATAGGGCTGTCCTGAAAACATTGCAAGTCTATATAAGTGCAAAAGACCACATTTCCGTGAAGCAGGCTGGATGCTGCACAACGATAAAGCACGGCTGCATATTGCCAATGTTGTTGCTGAATATCTTGCAAAAATCAACGTGAAGTGCATCCCTCACCCTCCCTATAGTCCGGATTTAGCCCCATGTGACTTTTCTATTCCCTAACTTGAAGAAACGCCTTCGTGGGAGGCATTATCCATCATCAGAAGCAGTGGTGAAGGTTGCGGAGGCGATTTTGAAGGATCTCTCAAAAAATGGTTTCCAGCATGCCTTTGAAGACTAGCAGAAATGCTGGGATAAGTGCATCACATTCATGGGAGACTATTTTGAGAAGGACCATTAAAATTATGAGGATGAGTAAAGGTACGTTCTCAAAAAAAAAAAATCTGATGTGTTGCACTCACATGACTTTCTCTACTCTTGTACTAAGCATTCTTACAAACTCTTATTCCTATATCTTCGTGTTAGTTGAGATAAGCATTTGTACAAATTATCTTATTGCTTATTTCCTTGTAGGTGCAAGGGGAATGTTAGAATACAGTAGACTTTGTGCGGTAGTCAAATGTTTTAAAGCTTTGAGATTCTGTTGTCTTTGCACACTTAACATATAAAAAAATGAACGATGACCCATTTCACGAAAGTTCCAAGTTTTCCAAAACTCACACACATAACAAGGAATATCTCTGAAATGGTTCACCCTACAGGAAAATTTATTGAGACATAAATTGTGTATTTTAGCAAGGTCTACATTTTTTGTATTTTCGTATTTTCTCTATAAAATCTTCACCCCAACATGCTGACCTGTCATGGCATGTAATACATCCTCTGATTGGTAATCAGAGGATATGATCGGTAAATTTATTTTGATAATTCTCCCGGTCAGGTCGGTGAGACCCGTAAACCAACGACAGGTGTGGCCCTCCAGATATTCTGGGGGTTGTGGGAGAGCGATGTGACCACCAAAACATAAAAATATGGTGCTCTCTAAAAAAACGCTTACTATTACTGCTATTGCTCTCTTCAATATCATTGTGAAAAATATTGGAGAGCAAGAGGATTAATGACTTCATTGTCAGAAATCCAGCATTAGCTAACAACAACATTTTTTGTATAGTATGATTTGGTCTATCTCTAACGGTTTACCAGTTATGCAAAAGTCGTCCAAAGTAAATACAACTACAGGAGCTATAGCCAGAAAATTCAAGATATACATTTCATTTGTCATAGAAATATCTCAAACATATGACATTTTAATAAAAATCGTTACATCCATTTTCAAGAAAATCAAAATTTTTGAAAAATTTTCCATGTAAAGGGTAGTTTAGGGTGGGGCTATTTTCTTCAAAATCTTCATGTCACATCCTTGAAAGAAATTAAACTTACATACCAACTTTGGTTTTTAACCAACTTTTCATTTTTGAGTTATGCTGTCCACAGACTGACACACAGACTGACACACAGACACACACACAGACCTTTTTCTAAAAATACTTTTTTTGGATTCAGGGGGTCTCAAAACATATATTTACGGTGAAATCTTGACCTGGAATTTTTGGGTGGAATACAATACTTCTACTTACAGTAAAGAAAGTAAAAATGAACAACGATGATCCATTTCACGAAAGTTCTAAGTTTTCTGAAACTCACACACACAACAAGGAATATCTCCGAAATGGTTCAACCTACAAGAAAATTTATTCAGACATAAATTGTGTATTTTAGCAAGATCTACATATTTTGTATAGTACGATTTGGTCTATCTCTAACAGTTTACCAGTTATGCAAAAGTCATCCAGAGTAAATACCATTACAGGGGCTATAGTCTGAAAATTCAAGACATACATTTCATTTGTCATAAAAATATCTCAAACATATGACATTTTAATCAAAATCGTTAGAGCCATTTTCAAGAAAATCAAAATTTTCGAAAAATTTTCCATGTAAAGGGTAGTTTAGGGTGGGACTATTTTTTTCAAAATCTTTGCGTCGCATCCTTGAAAGACATTAAACTTAAATACCAACTTTGGTTTTTAACCGACTTTTCGTTTTTGAGTTATACTGTCCACAGACTGACACACAGACACACCTTTTTCTAAAAATGCTTTTTTTGGATTCAGGGGGCCTCAAAACATGTATTTCCGGTGAAATCTCGACATTGAATTTTTGGGTGGAATACAATACTTCCCCTACTTACCAGTAGAGAAATTAAAAATTGTGATGATTCTTTATTGAACAGCCCTCGTAACTTTTAGCCTATTCCTGTCATCTGTCCATTGTATG
The DNA here is from genome assembly GCA_030765045.1 of Tenodera sinensis. Classification (NCBI taxonomy): domain Eukaryota; kingdom Metazoa; phylum Arthropoda; class Insecta; order Mantodea; family Mantidae; genus Tenodera; species Tenodera sinensis. The sequence goes on from CM060964.1 coordinate 303,346,050, forward strand.
ATCATTATGGAGGAAATTTTTTCCACATGTGCATTATGGGTGGGCAAATAGAAACAGAACTGGACAATCTTTAATGCTTCTGAATATTGCTCACTATTGTTACAAGAACTGAAAAGCTTCACCATTTGTCAGTAGCTAATTTTTGCATGAAATTAGTGTCACAGTGAGGCTCATTCAGATTTTTCTTTCACAAAGTTTATTGTACATGCTGATTGGCTGAATGCTAATAGTAGTGGTTTATCAACTTTATAATGATCCTTCAAGAAGTATGTAACAATGCCTTCTGTATGCCCACCCCAAGTTGGTACTTGCTTCAACAGCAACCAATTAAAATACTTGAGATATGTGAAAGAATATAACCACTTTTATGCTCAACTGTACCCAAATTTATTAATTATAAGTCTTATAGCGATCCTTTAATGGATCTCCTTAAGTTCAAACTTTCATTAAAGAACTGGTCTTCATCCAATCAGACAATTCAATTTTCATTAAAGGACAGGTGTTCCACCAATCAGAGCATGCAGCAATGGCAAAGTGCAATATCGATTAATTCTCGAAACGCAACTGGCACAAGTTTAGAAAACGCTAAATGTCACACTACTGACAGTAGGATGCCACTACTCCACCTAAGTAAGATGCAACTTACACAAAACACAAATTAACCTCAATACAGCATCGACTTCCAAGAATATTGCACTAAGCACAGTCTTGCAAATTAATGTCACTAATTGTACAATAAACAACTTATACATGAAATAAAGGTTTGTCTGAAAACCAATATATTCAATTTGCCATCTATTTTTCAATGTTATGTAGTAAGGTTATCATTTTCATTATGCAGCTGTGATGTGCTGGAAAAGAATAGATTATTTAGTGCCTGCACAGAACTCCAAATATCAGCTGATGCAATATGTAGGTCATTTTCCCTGGTGAGGGTACAACATTTTACAATATTTCAACTGTAAAATTAGGTATATGGCGAGCTTAAATTGTTGCATGAAACTTAACTGTAATGGTAAGACGCTTGTATGAAAATTAGGAAATGAGCAAAGCTCGTTTCCTAATATATACTCGCATCTTAATTACTACCATTATAGCCTTGTTGCATAATATACTATTGTAAATAATCAAGAGAAGCTAAATAGCAATTTTTTTCTTCTTGCTCAAAAGTCTTAGCAATTGTTGGGTTATCTATTTCTTCTAAAATGTCTTTCACATTAAGAGGCAGAAAATTTTGGTCATTCCTCTCTTTAAAAATATTTGCAACAAAATTAAATTCATTCACAACCTTAATTACAGTCTCTCTCTTGCTCTCTCTCTCCCTCTCTCCTCCTCTCCACCCTCTCTTCCCCCTTCACGTTTTCAGACACCTTGATTGCTTGGCTTGATTATGGAAGATAAACAAAAGTTCAAAACATATAATGCCTATCCATAATTTCTGGACGCAACAAGAATGGGGAAGTATTATAAGTGCCATCATAATCGAAAAGCAGCATTATAGCAAGAAAACAAAGTAGCAGTATTAAGTACTAGCCAACACTCTTTGGCACTAGTTTTCATTTTAGTGGTACAGAAAGTTATCTAAGGCATTGCAACAGAAATGCAAGAACAACAGATGTTCATTATTTAGGATATTTGAGGATATATGTAAAATCCAGCAGGACTCTTTTCCATGTGCTAAAATTCATGAAAATCCCATTTTTCAGGATGTATGGCAACCCTAACTTACATATGCACTAAAATGTTTAAAGTAATAAACTATAAAGCTCTTGGGCACTATTTGAAACAGTAACAGTAAAGAGGTGTCTAACCTGAGATTAAACATCATGGAAATAGAGAATGTGGCATAGGGAAATGGTGACCCCATCGCCCAGTAGGAAACCACTGAAAACAGCCTCCTGAGTATTGGTGGGAAAACCAAAACCTTTCAGGGTTGGGAGGAAATGCCCAATCCCTACCTCAAGAGCTGAGGATCTACCCGAGTACCCTGGGGATAAAACAGGGACCTTAAGTGTTGAGCTAATTCCCCACCTTAAGTAAAATCAAACTCAAAAGGAAACTTTGAGCCTCGGAAAATCCAAGATAAACCCCTGACCACACGATAGTGGTAGAACAGGTAAGTTGAAGAAGAAATAGAGAACAAATAATTCAGAGAATCTACAGTGAAAAACATTACTTATGTTAAATTACCCCACATTCTTGGACAGAAGGCACTTTGCTATCTGCAACCACTGGAAGTTTTTCAGATAGAGAGCCATGTAAAATCCTAAGATAAACCCAAAGTTAAGAATACTACACAGCAAAGCTCCCTGTCTAGTAGTTATGTCATACATTTAAACTAGTGGCATAAAGTTCCAGATAAATTAGATCACCCAGATAACATTTGAAATTCATAGTGACAGCTCAGATTGAATCTCAATTCATAAGGAATGGTTTTGAGGAAATGATATTTTATAAACTATCTGCACTCATCAAGTATGATATACTGCATTTATGCTAGCAACAAGACATGGAGTAAGCATGGATTTAAAGGCTTAACATATTCATTCATGCTGTTGTTTGTTCATTCATTTGTTCATTTATTTATTTCATTTATACAGTTTTTGTTTAATTGTTTACATATATTTGGTTTATTTTTCTCCACGAAAAAGGTAAAGGTAACAGTGTTTCAAATATGCTGTCTCCCTCTAGCACTTGTGCTGTAAGTAGGTAGAAGCAAGTAGGTTCATCACTGCAAGTGGCTGATTACCTTCCCAGCATATTCTTGTTTAAAATGGATATTCTGGATGCTTAGTGATTCTGGAAAATAAGAAGGAAGCATGTATGAACTAACCAACAACTTGACATGCCTTATGATGGTTACCATTAGTTATTGTTACCAACATAAATTTCACAAATGTATTATATGTGTTGGTACACCTGTAACATTACATTCACAATGCAAAAAAAATCTGTTGTAAGTTGGTTACAGTAAAATAATAAACAACCACAATTTATTCTCTGAGAGGAAATTAATTAAATTTAAATATAAGCTAAACAAACCTGTCTTAAGTAGCCCTTACATTTTGGTGACCCCGAATAGGGAAGAACAAGCACACAGTAATGGAAGAGGATCAAAGTAAGTTGGAAACGCACAAAGTAAGCATAAAAATCTCACCTTTCTGGAACAAAAAACTTGAAATTTGGTTTTATCAAGTGGAGGCATAGTTTAATATTAACCAAATTAAAAGTGAGGATACCAATTTCAACTACTTAATATCACGTCCTGAGTTGTATGCGACTTCCAGTAGTACCAACCAACAGACAACTGGAAGTCAAGTGACTATGAAAGAGGTTATGGCTAAAATATTGGAACTGGAACAACAAATATCTGCAATGTCCACTGGCCATAAGGGAAGATCACGCACTAGAAATTCCAGCTATCGCCGTGACAGTAGCTGCAGTAAATTCAGAAGGAAGTTCAACCCAAGATGAAAGTACTGCTACTATCACTATAGATTTGGTAAATGATGCAAGTCAGAAAAGTGTACACAGCCTTGTAGTTGGTTAGAGCAGGGAAACGACATCACAGCAGAATTAGTGGCAAATTCTGGTGTTCCTGAGAACTGCCGCAAAACTCGCCTATTTGTCATGGGCAAAAAGCTGCAGTTTCTTGTAGATAGTGGTGCCAATATTTCACTAATACCAGCTAAAAAGTGACAAAATAGGATCTAATTATAAATTGCATGCTGCCATGGAATTTAAATTGCAACATACGGTGTTAAAATGTGTGATATTGATTTAGGACTGCATCATCAGTTTCAGTAGCCATTTGTTGTGGTAAAAATAAGCAAAGCAATATTGGGAACTGATTTATTAAACAAATTCCAATTGCTAATTGACATTCATAACAGGAGACTAATAGATGGTGTAACGTAACTCTTTTATCAAGGGTGAAGTGATGCCAATTTCTAAAGATATTGTAATTAGCACCATGTGTCAGAATATAAACTTTGTAGATTTGCTTTATCAGTATCCAGAAATAATCAAACAGAGTTAAAATCAAACACAATGTCAAGCATCACATAATCACTCAAGGTGCACCAGCATGGGCTAGAGCAAGACAACAAGATTAAAAGAAAATGCAAATAGCAAAGTAAGAATTTCAGTTTATGCTGGATAATGAAATAATTCAGCCTTCTCACTCCCCATGGGCTAGTCCACTTCACATGGTACACAAAAGAGATGGCACACTAAGACCATGTGGTGATTAAAGGAAATTAAACGACAAAACCATTCTAGACCATTACCCTGTACCCCGAACTGAAAATTTTCATTATATTTTGAAAGGAAAGAAAATATTTTTGAAAATAGACCTTTTTAAAGCATATTGTACTTTCAGATACCTATAGCTGAAGAAGATAGGCCAAAAACTACCATAATCACACCATTTGGTTTATTTGTTATGAGCTTTGGACTTTGAAATGCACCTTCAACATTTCAACGTTTTATAAATTAAGTTTTTCGTGGGCTAAATTTTGTATTTCCTTTTTTGGATGACATATTGATTGCTTCTTCTAGTTTCAATGAACATCGCAATCACCTCAGCTGGTACTGGATAGGTTATCAAAGTATGGCCTGCACATCAACATCTCAAAGTCAGTCTTTGGAGCGAAAGAATGAGGATTTCTTGGCTACTGGATAACTTCAGAGGGAACTAAACCACTTCCAGAAAAAGTGCAAGTGATCTTAGACTTCAAGCTACCTTCGAGAGTGCATGAGCGTCAAACATTTCTTAGTGTTGTCAACTATTACAGGTGTTATCTGAAAAATGTTGCTGAAACTCAAGCCGTTCTTCATGATTATCTTAGGGATCCAAGAAGAAAGACAAAATATTAATTCAATGGACAGAGGCAGCAAAAGCAATGTTTGAAAAGTGCAAACAAGATTTAGCAAACTGTGCACTACTCACATTTCCAGATCCTGATCTGCCACTAGGATTTTGGACAGATGCATCGGATATTGCCATTGGTTCCATTCTGCAACAACTGGAGAATGGGCAATGGAGACCAACTGCATTCCTTGACAAAAGCTGAACAATACACAGAAGAATTATAGTACTTACGATCAAGAGCTATTGGGAATCTACCTATCAGTAAAAACCTTCAAGCATTTTCTAGAAGGGAGAAACTTCACAAAAGCCTATTTACCTTTGCTTTTAAGCAAAATTATGAGAAAGCTTCACCTAGACAATTAAAACATCTACAATATATATCACAGTTCTCCACGGATATTCGTCACGTCAGAGAAAAAGAAAATATTGTTGCTGATGCACTTTCTAGAATATCAGTTATTGATTACGAAAAAATAGCCAAACAACAAGTAGAAGACAAGGAACTGCAAGAACTCAAAAATGGAAATTCATCTTTAAAATTTAAGCAGTATCCGCTACATTCAGGTGCTGTGCTTTGGTGTGACACATTTACCACCAACATAAGACCATACATACCTAAGGAATTTCAAATCAAATATTTGCCAGTTTCCATGGTTTAGCTCATCCTGGTACAAGTGCCACTGTGAAATTAATAGCAACAAAATTTATTTGGCTAAATTTAAGGCAAAACATAAAACATTGGACAAAATCCTGTATAGACTGTCAAAGAAACAAAATAATTTGTCATACAAAGTCATAACTGGGAAGCTACAAGGAACCAGATGAATGAGTCAGTGTTGTGCACATTGGTCTCATTGGCTCTCTACAAATTTTGAATGGAATGACATATTGTTTGACATACATTGACAGATTTACATCTTGGATGGAAGCTACACCCATTTCAAATATTACAGCTGAAGCAGTGTCAAAAACCTTTTATCACAATTGGATATCAAGATTTGGTGTTCCACTACGTCTCATTTCTGATCAAGGTACACAGTTTACATTACAGCTCTTTGCAAACTTAACAGTGGTATGTGGAATGAAGATCCAACACACTACATCATACCATCCGCAATCTAATGGTAAAATAGAGAGACTTCATAGAACATTAAAAGCAGCCATCAGAGCTCATAATTCTGTGAAGTGGACTGACATGTTACCAACTGTGTGCAAATGGTGTACAGAAAATCAATCAGACTACCAGGCAAATTTTTTAAAGAGTCAAGAATTAAAATGGAACCCGATACTTTTGCATCTAACTTGAAACAACAGATGTTAAGCCAAAGCGTGCAACATCAAGACCACTATGCATTCCAAAGGATCTACATTGTTCACTCCAGGTGTTTGTTATATGTAACAGGGTCAAGAAACCACTTAAACCTCCATATGACGGTCCATTTCCAGTGGTAACAAGAGATACCAAATATTTCACCATAAAAATCAAAGGAAAATTGGTGAACATATCAGTGGATAGATTGAAACCCACTTATCTACTGACAACCAAAGAGGAGGATCAGATGTCATCCTCAGAGTTACTACAACACTTGCAGAATCAAAATGAAGAAAAAGATGCTCATGCCAACACTAAAATGTCAAAAAAGGGATGAATAATAAAGTTACCTTTTCATTACACACGACTGAACTTTTAACAAAGATTAAGTGTTTTGTCAATTAAACAATTTTTTTTCTAGACAATTGTTATCACATTCACATATAACTATTAAAGCGCATTCCACCCTTAAAAGACAGTACACGTTAAATAGAGCGCAGTGTTGCAACATGTACTAGTTGCGAATCTTTCTCCGCGAGCGACTCGAGGTGGCCTGAGTCCTGTACTTAGTCCTTCAATTGCTGCTTGACGAGACGGGCACTTTTAACTTTGGTATCCCTGCATGCCTTTGTTACTGTATGACCTAAATTTACAAATGACTCGTCTGTATAAACAACTGATTTTCCCTGGTCCCTAAACCTTTTTATGTTTTTTAGATATTTATGTCGCCATCAGATGATATCGATATCGTCTCTTTCTATTAATGTGCACTTGTTACCCCTTCTTTCATATTCGAACCCCAAATCAGAGTGGCCCTTGAGAAATTTGGTAGGGTCTCATCACTGTTGAACTGTGACAAAATTATATTCAGCCTGGGTGGAATATTTGCAAACTGTAAAGAATGAACAATTCGCCGCACTCCACCTTGCACTATTCAATCATATTGCGTTAACCTAGCGTTTTGTGTAATCCCGCCCTTTTTGCTTTCTTTTTCAATAGCGTTCTTAGAGGTCCTTTCATTAGTTCCTTTTTAATCATACACACTATTGCTTCTGAACACCCTATAGCCTTAGCTGTTTCTTTTACTGCCTTACACGCATTATACTTAAAAAATAATCTAACACATTCATAATTATTTGGCGTTCCTTACTTCTTAATTTACCAGCATATCGTCTCTTCCTAGCTTCCCCCTCCATAACTACAAATATTTACAAAAATATTAAACAAATAACACAATAACAGCTCACAGTTACGCACACGGCTTCTTTCGAACTAATGTTAGTGCTGCTCCTTATACTATCTTCTGTGTCAGGCCTGACGCTGAGTAGATGAATACCTTTTGTTTGCCTTACTGGATAAAAGAAAGAGGTTACTGCCTTTTGGTTTATTTTAAAAACTTTCTCCAACCTTCCTCAACATTTGTTCTCGCTGGTTCCCTGGTGTAAACTCAATAACAAAAAAGTTTCACACTGCGTAACTTTTGCAGTGCACAGATATAAAATTTTCTGAAAACATTTAATTTAAAAAATTATAACACTTAACTGGGTAAACATAGAGAATTCAAAGTAGGCAGGTAGTAGCACTATGGTTTACTCTACCTAAGAAAAAAATATAGATGCATTCTAGCAGTTAGTTTGTTAGTTAGTGCGTGATGAGTATAGAAACAGCAAATATCGGACTTCTATTGAAAAAAACGTTTTCTGAAGAAATTTGGGCCTAAAGAAATGTATAATGACTCTGAAAAGGATATAACCTGATAGAGAAAAAAATTCTGCATAGGATATTGTGTTCAAACCTGAAATTTATAACAAATGAATATTTATACCATGCTATTAGTAATCTGGCAACAGCGCGAGGGTAGAAAAGGACGTGGCTAATGGCAACTTGTATGCGCTAGATAGAGACAGAGATGTCCCATTTAACTCCATACTGTCTTCTAAGAGTGGAACGCTATATATATTATGTAAAGTAACTGTGTTACTGGAGAGGGAGTAGTGTTGGTACACCTGTAATATTACATTCATGTTGCGAAAAAATCTGTTTTAACTTGGTTACAGTAAAATAATAAACAATCATAGTTTATTCTCTGAGAAGAAATTAATTAAATTTGAATATAAGTTAAACAAACCTGTTTTAAATAAGTAACCCCTACATATGCATTCCTATTATTTTCCAAAAACTGAATGTTAAAGCTGAAAATAATTCAAGACCAGGATAGTGATTTGTCCATGAAGCAAAGTGGATTTTTCAGTAATTTCCCCACTTACTAAAATGATTTATCTAAGAAAAATTAATTAGTTGCCTACTCCTTTTGCTCGTCATACATATGGTCCTTTACTATTATTATTCCATGCATGTGTGTTTTGAAGTAAGCAGTTCTAATGCTCTTATCTCTGCCAGCCATACACTATATTTTCATGTATCTGGTAGTAGGATCAACTACAGTAAATGGTCTGAAGCAAGCGCTGCAGGAGTAGATAAATAAATAAATGGAACCTAACTGTAAATCACGAGAAAACACAAATAATGGTATTTAAGAAGGGAGCAAAATTGAGTAAATATGAAAAGTGGAAAAAGGGGAATAAGGAGTATAAAGTACTCTGAGGATGTATCTATTTAGGAGTAAAATTAGATGGGAGTGGGGGGTGGGAAAAACAAAATAAATTAGCTATGACAAAGGGGAAAGGAGCTATGTCAGCAATAAGAAGCTGTAAGTACAGAGTACCAAATATTGGAGTCAAATGGTTGGAAAAAATTTATAATATGGTGGTGGAACCAAACATGCTCTATGGTATAGAAATATGGAGACTGAATGAGGGGGAGGAAGCCTTCGATACAGTTCATAGGATGTTTTGCAGGGAAGTGTTGGATCTTCCAAGTGCGGTGGCAAGAAAAGTGGCACAGATGGAGATGAGAAGGCTGTCGAGGAAGGGTATGATTATAGAAAGAGCTCTGAAATTTTGGTATAGGATTTTTAATTTAGATAAAAGTAATTTGTTAAGGCAGTGTGTAGAGTACCAGGAAAAGAGTCTTAGGGAATCTGGATGGACGAGTAGTATTCGAAAGAACCTAGAAATAAATGGGATGGGGGATTACTGGGGGAGAGGGGGGAATAATCATGACAATTTCTGGAAAATAATAAGAAAGAGGTTTGAAGACATAGAAATCCAAAAACTGTTTGGTGGTATAATGGAAAGAGGATCCCTGGTAGATTACAAATCAATGAAGGAAACATGGTAAAGGGAGACATATGTTGACAAGGTAAACAATGAACAAAGGGAAGTAATAGCATGACTAAGAACTGGTGTTTGGAGGTTGAGAGGACTAAGAAAGGGTCAGTGTCTTATTTGCAGGGGGGGGGGGGGGGGGGAGGAAGATCTGGAGCACATAATCTTTGAGTGCCAAGGAACGGACATATGGAGGAAAGAATTTCTAGGGCAGAAATGGGAGAAGGGAGAGATAGGATAGCCGCATTTAAGAGGATTTTTAGAAAGGAGGTCAGGAACTTAGATAAGTTTTTAAGAAGAAAAAATGGAATTGGTCTGTACAAAGAGAACAGAATTAAAAATTTGGTGTTACTTATAATGTGTTAAATAGCTATAGAGAAGCAAAATGTATGTATAAGGAATTATGTTGGGTGGATATGACAGACTAAGAGCCTGGGCTGAATGTCTGTCATATTCAAGTATGTATTAATTTAAAGTAAAGTAAATATTTTAATGTGCCATTAAAGGGATGGCAAACCCCCAATTTTTAAAGGATTGAAACTAAACTGAAAGTTTGTTAGAAATTGTAATGCACAGCTGCAAAGCACTGCAACATTTAATTATACCTACATGTACAATGAGTTACAGTTATGGACTTTGATTTTATTATTCACCATAAGTAAATGTGGCTCTCTGCCTCACTGAAATATATATAGCTGTCTCATGAATTATTTTTCTATATGTGCCACTCTTCTTAATTCCTAAACCAATTTATACTGGGTGAATCTTCTCATCCTCTGGATTGGTAACTAGGCAACCCTAAATTTTAAAGACAATACGAAATGTAGATGCTGACACCGCAATCACCAGCCTGCTGATTAGCACTACATTAGTGATTGCTGTTAACATGCTCTAGCAACGCAATGGTTAACATGCTGAAAAGTCATGAAAGGTTGGAAGTTCAAATCATGGCTGCAAATAAGTGGGGATTTTGTTCATTTCTATTCATTTTTCAAGAAAATTCTGCAAATCATCTGTTCTTTCCCAATGCACTAGAAAGCAGATTTAAATACAAAGTTCTAGCCGTTATCTAGTTTGTATGTATGTAGTGCATTTTTTATACTCTCAGAACAATTTATTGGCTTTCTTTTTATGAAAGAGTACATTAAATAGTAAAATATTATGTAATGAAGCTTTATGTTTGTAAGTTATAATTACAATGATATTAGGCGTTTATTTTTGATGTTCATTAAAGCATATTATAACAAGCAACAATTTGTGGTTTCTTGAAATTCACATAATTAAACCAATTAAGAAAAACGACACTTACATACCAAACTATCAGTTCTCATTAAATTTACTAAACATAAAAAGTACCTTCAAGTGGTAGTATTTGAACCAGGGACCTTCACCACTGAAGGCCAATGTGCACACTGTTGCACTACAAGAGCACATCAAGTGACACACAGTGGTGCAAATCAGTCATTTAGGCTGAAATGAATACTCAGTGCAGTGGACAGTGTTTACGGCATAGCCTGTAAAATGCCAGGACTGCATAACTTCTCAATCCACAGGGTGCTAAGACTCTGTTGTTGTTGTTGTAGTGTTTAACGCCCGCTTTTACTACTACGGCACCGCAGGCGATGACACTGATGATACATGAAGATGGAGCACCGGTGGAATGAGATGGCGGGGGAAACCGGAGTACCCGGAGAAAACCCGCCCTGGCGCCGCTTCGTCCACCACGAATACCACATGCGGGTCCCTGGGATCGAACCCGGGCCGCCTAGGTGGTAGGCGAGCGCGCTAACCGCTCGGCCACGGCGCCGCCGGCTAAGACTCACTCGGTATTTCCCCATCACAGGCATATTAATGTAAGCAATTCAGTAACTAAGACTACTAAGGCAAGACAGTCAAAATAGACTGGTCATCCATTCAAAGACAAACGTCCTGAGTTCGTATCCCAGCAACTGAAATAAAAAGCAACCATGGTAAAGGATAGGTGGAATCTAAGTAAAATAAGCGATGCACAGCACATGGGGATGACAACAAGGGTACATTTTATTGCAGTTGCATGGATTTTGCTTTTTGTTGTATAAAATAATATTAAAAGAAAAGTTACTGCAATAGTACGGAACTAAATTAATATGTTTAGAATATAAAATAGCTTCAAAAATCTTTCTTTTATTGTTAAATGCCAGTGCAATATGAAAATAACAAAAACACTTAAAATATTATAAAACTTTGGCTAAAGATATTTGTTAACAACTTACAACACTATGTGTTAGAGGGTTAAATAACTTCCATGCAGTTATTACCTTTGGTTTGAAACTTTATTCATATGATACTCTTTATCCTGTTTTTAATTTCCACTTTCTCATTAAGCAAAGCTCAAGTCAAAGTGGAGCTTTCAGTAATAAAAATGCACAGTATGGAAGCTAAAAATAACAGTAAACAAGCAATCTAAGTATATCCAAAGCAATCATAATTTTTGAGTGTATGTATGAATATACTGTGCCTCAATTAGTAAACCAAGCATGTAATTTAGTTATTTTGAGTCTACAGAATTTAACCCTTTAACGCCAAAATAATATTAATTTTTTTAATCACTTTCATTTTTTTATCAGCAACTCATACAGTTTTGTGGAACTCTAATACAAAATAATGAGTCATTATAGTGAACCATTTTGTCACAAGGCGGCGCCGTGGCCGAGCGGTTAGCGCGCTTGCCTACCACCTAGGTGGCCCGGGTTCGATCCCAGGGACCCGCATGTGGTATTCGTGGTGGACGAAGCGGCGTCTGGGCGGGTTTTCTCCAGGTTCTCCGGTTTCCCCCGCCATCTCATTCCACCGGTGCTCCATCTTCATTTCATGTATCATCAGTGTCACCCCCTGTGGTGCCGTAGTAGTAAAAGCGGGCGTTAAACACTACACACACCCATTTTGTCACAATGGGCCGTATCCATATTATCACGCTAGGCGCTAGTGTAAGCATTTTAGGCCTAGGTGGCCATACTTCACAACAAATGCCAAAGTTACAGTGCCAATTATATATTACAATGAAGTGCACTTTAATATTTATAATTCACCTTTAAATGCATGCAGACATATAACATATGATCACATGAGCACAAAATTATGTCGCTAGTCCGAGAGTCAAGTCTTTTATAGGGTGTGAAACTCGACAAAACATGGGATACAGAGTCCAACGTTGCATTTTATACACTCTGTGCGAACAGTGCTGGTGCAATCTTTGCCAGCGCAGCGTCGTCAATTGCAGGGAGCTACAAGGTGGTTCTTCCCATCAAGACGAATATCATCACTAACACTGCAATGTTGAATGCTGTATCTAGAGGTGACGGGTCGGCCTCTTCCTAATGGTGCAGTTTTGTACTTTTCCAGGCATGTCTGCACAATGTACCGGCGAAAGTTGAGATGAGATATGTTATTTCAAGATTTTCTTAGAAGTAACCAGGAATTGTGAACCGCTACATCTACCAACCAAGTAAACAGGGACCACCACTTCTTCTTTCCCCGGATCCCAATTCTGTAGTATGAGACATTTTGGTCCATTCTATCAGTTCCGCCCATTCCTGCATTGTAAGCCTGAAATACAGCAGGTCGACTGACTCGTACTTTCCGCTTTTCTGCCTGAGAATATCTGGATACTGAAGCAGTTGGCTCAACTCCGTGACATGTAGAAGCTATAGTAACTACAGAGTTGTCTCTCCAACGTACGATACCTATACCGTCAGAGCTTTTTGCCATGTCGTATGTACCTCGTACCTGATTCTTAATTTCTTTTGAAGGGACGATAGGACAATTTTTCGGGATTCTATTTTCCCTAATTGTCCCTGTAGCGCCATATCCACATGCTTTCAAATGAGCCAGTAGTTCCATCCCAGTAAAAAGGTTGTCAAAATACAAACAGAATGGCAAGTGAACCATATTATTTGGTAGTTCATTGAGCATCTCAACCATCGGTGCAGCACACTTTCCAAAGCGTTCCTCATATTCTGCATTGCCATTAGGATTTTTTCCTTGATAAATATCAAAATTTATCAAGTAACCAGAGGGGATGCTTAGACACCAGACCTTATAGCCGAAACAAATGGGTTTTCCACGAATAAACTGTTTGCAACTATGTCTTCCAAAATACTCCACCATACACTCATCAAAATCCATATTCTGCTCTGGTCTGAAGTGGGAGATGAATCTTTTCTTCAGCATATTCATAAGCGGTCGCAGTTTCCACATCTTGTCGTTCATGTTAGGTTGAGTATTGTCTGCACAGTGAATAGATCGACAAATTTCTAGAAAGCGATCTCTTCTAATGGCATTTGCAACAAGCATATTCCGCAGATCATCTGATGCTTCCCAATATGACCTTTTACTAGGGACATTATTGTAGCCAGATAAAATAAGTACAGCGAGGAACATTTTAAATTCCTCTGCTGTTATTTTAGGATCATCATAATTGTTGAATATTGCATATTTCCTGGATTCTTCTATCATAAATTTAATTATTTCATCATCAAACATGAGTTCGAAACATTCCACGGGTGTTTTGTTAGATAATGATGAATAATCAGCTTCTGGGAATATACCAACCAAACCTCTATTATCATCCTTAGTCCTCACGAAGCTTTTCTTCATATGTTTGCTCTTCTTCTGTGGTGGAGCAAGCGCGTTTTCTGAAGTGACATCATCAACTACACCACCTACACGCTCATTGTTGGTGAGGACAATTTCTGCTTGGCTAGAAAGCTGGCGCCCTGTAAGATTATCAATCTCACCACCACCATCCTCTTCACCAGAATCTTCGTCGGAGTAGACGTTAGCATCTGGAGGTTCTATAAAAATGCTGTCAACATCTCCTATTGGTTCATCTGATTCTAAAATATCCAAGGCTTCCTGGAGAGTTATATCCCTGTTAAAAACATATGGAAAGTTATATTCTGTATACCAAGTTTATAGTTTCCTAAATAATAAGTTTTCTTATGGCAACACAACGTCTAAGCCGTGTAAGGTAACAGAACCGTGAAAATGGACTAAGTCATATATTGCATATATATGCACCTAGCGTGTTAATATGATCACGCTTCACTTTAGAAGGGTCTAGACCAAATATATGCAGTAACCTATTGTTCTGTTTCATACTAACAGGAACACTAATCATGCTGAAGACCTTTAGAAGTATTTATCACATGATCAAAGTCTAATTGTAAACAAAATAGGAAACTTACTTGAAGCGCACCGACATCTTGCAGCTGAGACAACACTAGCGATAACTAAAAGTTGTGCAACGACAATGTTTGTTTACAGAAGCTGACAATATGAGTAGACAGGGACACCACACCATTCTGTAGCTGATATAAATCACCAGCGATACTCTACAGAAGCAGACAACGCATTGGAATGTTGTTAAATGGAAAGCGGTAAACCGTGACCATACGAACACGCACAGCGTTAAAGGGTTAAAATGGATAGCAATAGCACTATCACTCAGTTTACTTCACATATTTGTAACTAGAGCCCGGATTTTTATGCAATTACATATTTTAAATGCTGCATAATATTTAAATGAGAAGTAAAAATGTTGGCGAATTACGTCATTTGGGACCCCCTTACAAATTTTTATTTTACATTTCTTTACATATTTTGCACGTTTCTACATATTTTAACGCTGTTATTGCAAAAGTGATGGAAAGAATGGTGGCATCTAGACTTAACTGGTTCCTAGAATATTACAACTTAATTAATAGTTCACAGACCGGCTTCAGACAGAATCATAGTACAAGTGAAAATGTACTCCTACTAAGCCAAGACATCAAGGAAGCTTTCAATAGAAAGGAGGATACCTTGGCAGTATTCATTGATTTTAAATCAGCATATGACTCAGTCTGGAGAAACAAATTAATTGAGAAGTTGCAATCAATAGGTGTGAAAAGTAACATGCTTAAATGGATAACTCAGTTTATTTCACAAAGATTTTGTGCCACAAAATATAATACATACATTTCCAAATATAAACAAACACACCGAGGACTTCCACAAGGTGCTGTTCTGAGCACAACGCTCTTTAACATATATATAAATGACCTTCCATCAATAATAACAACTTTAGAACCCAAAATTGCTTTATTTGCTGACGATGTAGTCATTTGGACTTCAGGCTCTCCAAAAAAACCCGAATTAATTAAAGACAGAACAGAAACAGCCCTAAACAAAGTACATGAATGGAGCTCCAAAAACCTCATGACTATCAATGTGGAAAAAACAAATTATGAATTATTTACACTAAAATACAAACCAGTTAATATTAACATAAATTATAATGGTAAACCACTCAAAGCAGTTGATGATGCCAAATACTTAGGCATCACTTTCGACAGAAAGCTAAGTTGGAAAAAACATATAACAAACATCTCAGAAAAGGTTGAAAAGAAACTGCAAATCCTGAAAAGGTTAGCTGGTGCTAAATGGGGCTGCTCAAGGAGAGTCCTTAACACAACATACAAAATGTATGTTAAACCGAACCTCTTGTACTGTTCTGAAGCTTTAATAGCGGCAGCAAATGCTAACATCAATAAACTTGAACAAATACAAAATCAGGCTCTTCGCCTAATCACTGGAGCAGTTAAATCCACACCTATTGATGCCATGCTTGCCTTAACACGGACCCCATCAATAACAACAAAAATAGAAGAACAAGCATTGCTCCAACACGAGAAAATGTTACGACTGCCAAACACTAAATGGACAGAAGAGAACCTCCCCCCTTCAATCCTTAAAACTCATAATAGTTTCCTAGAAAAGGTAACACAGATTAAATCCAAATTGAACATTCCTAACACCAGAGAAAATCTACTGATAAGAGAAAATCCATTGGAATTATTGCAACCTACCTAATATTTGGAATTAATAGAGGAAATAAGTAAATCAGACACACCAAAAGAAATACAAAAACTTCTAGCTCTGGAAACAATCAATACTAGGTATCCCACAGAAGAATGGCTGCACATATATACTGATGGATCCTCCAAGGAAAACCTTACTGGAGCTGGAGTTACGTGTTCACCTTTTTCCTTTTATCATTCTGTTGGCAGAGACACAACAAATTATGATGGAGAAATAGAGGCTATATACATTGCTCTCCGACAATTATTAAATCTTCCCTTAAATAAATTTAACAAGGCAGTAATTCTTTCGGATTCTAAAGCTGCAATTCAGGGAATATGTTCAAATACTACAAAGAAGTCAACAAAAATTAGAGAATGCTACAAAATGTTAACACTACTCCAAAAAGTTAATAAGACTGTTCAGCTCCAATGGATTCCAGCACACTGTGGAGTCATGGGGAATGAAGCTGCAGACTCACTTGCAAAGAAAGGCACAACAATAAAACAAAAGTCTAAATTCAATTTCTCATATTCCTCAATAAAACGCTTGATCGTTAAAAAATTTTCTCATTCATACCTACAAGAAATAGAAACAAATGCCAAAGAGTGAGTGAGTGGTTAGGGTTTAAGGGCCCGTCGACAGCTAGGTCATTAGAGCCCCAAATGCCAAAGATAAAAAATGGATTACACTACTTTCCAACCCAGATATAATCCCCCAGAGACCACGGAAAACAGCGGTTGCAGCCTTCCGACTATTGACAAATCATGACTGCTTAGCAAGTCATCTCTACAGAATAGGTATCTCAGCCTCACCAATATGTGTCCTGTGTAACGATCCAGCAGAAATGAATGAAGCCACTTAAAGACCTGTGAAGCATTAAGATCAGAAGAAACTACAGTTCAAAAGTATTGGAAAGCACGAATGCTAATGGCTTCATTGCCAGATGCAAGGCACTAGAAAACAACAACAACATATTTTAACGATGTTACATAAAACATACATATTTTCTGGGTTTCATTACAATTTTATTATTTTTTAAAAAAATATTGTAGTCGCATTATAAACTACTGTTTTCACAAGTTTTGCTGAAAGCAACAAAAATCAATCTGCGAAATAGAATGCAAGTTAAATTAAGAATGCGCTAATAACCGCCTTGCCTCATTCTCATTATTGTCCGTTTATATCAAAGCGGGTGCTGCTCGACAATGTTGACCTCCAGTGTCACGTTTCTCATAGCGCTTTGGGCATTTACAAGGACTGGAGAAATTGATTATTACCATTGTCTTCGTAGTCGGCATCTTGTAATATAATAGCTGCGAGGAAACAAAGTGAGCCTCTGGACAACCGTCAATATAGCGAGGTGATAATTATGCAGTTAGTTTCTTGCAAGTCTTAGTAAAATGGCACCAGTTGTGTCCTCGCTATCCTGCAAGTTGAACTCATGGGTAAAATTAGATAGCGCCTAAACAACCGACGGAAAAGTAATAGTCTGTCAAGCATGCGGTAAAAGAATTGACTGTTCCATGAAATCTCAATTGGAACAACATATCAAAAGTGCTCTTCACATATGCAACAAACACCTACAGTCTTCTAGAAAGTAGCTTCTGTTGACACAAATGCAACAATTTGTAACCTTATATTGAAGTTTATATCTGGCTTCTGCCAAGAACTGTTTTCTAAGGGCACTGATGACTATGTAGTTGAGCCCCCTTAAACCTAAATCTCTCTCTCTTTCTCTCTCTCTCGATTCAACTTCCCTTCATTTGCTTAATTCATCATTCTCTGCCATACCTGTCATGCTACTGCAGCACTACAACTGAAATGAACTCTTTAACCTGCTTGCCCAGTGTGGACATCAGCTAGCAGAGAACATCCAGATAAAAGATTTTCCATGTGCCAACGCATGTACTAAAGCAACTTATCTTCTGCAGTCACCCATTTATTATTTGAAAATGTTAAAAATCTACAATCAATGTTATCACATTTCCAGAAAAATTATCTGTAGGTCCAAATTTGACTTTGGATTCTCTCTTCTTTTATACATAACATCTGGAAGGTAAGATTCTGTAAATGCAAACCTATAAGAAGTGTTGTACAGATAGATACTCACCCTTTGAAAAAAAGGAAATCTATAATTCTCCCAGAAGCACCTTGATCCAGTTTATCAAGAGCTGCAGCATCATCTGCACTCAGTTCAAAGTCTTGCACCTGTTAGAAAAGATCAATGAATGTATGTAATAATTAGGGAACAAATTTTTAGGTAAATAAATGTTTTTTCTAACTGCAGTTACAAGCATGAAATTAAGTATAAATATTGAATAGAACACCAATATTAAAAACACAAAATTTTATTTCACATAAAAATGCATAATTTTAGAATAAAAATATGTAATTAACCCTATGCAGTCGCATGTCGATATGTGATCGACACGACAGTAATGCCTGTACGTCGTATGTCAACATATGATCGACAGCAAAGCATTTCACATTTTCTCGTCTTAGTTGCAAGAAGTAACGCTTCTGGCAGCATGTTACAGGCATCATAGTGTTTGTGGAAGCTTTACCCAGCCTATACTGCCATCTGTTCGGAAATTATTTTAACTATTTCAACATACAGAGGAAATTTTTCTGTCTGGGATGCACAGTATTTTGCAATGGCTTCGAGCGCGTATAAACCAGGTCCTTCTGGGAATAGAAAATGAAAGTTTGATGTGTTGTGCGATGAAGATATGGAAGAATTAAGGTTAATGATTCAATCTGAGTTGGATGCAGTGGGTGATGACGATGTGGACAATGAACTTGAAGAGGAGAAAGATGTGGAGCTGATAAGTGCTGAGGAGTCCGTAAGTGAGAGTGAAAGCAACACAAGTGCTGCGAATGTTGCGTGTGCCGATACATGGAAATTGATAGGCAAAACTGACCAGAAACCCAAAGAATGTACCTTTTCCAAGAATGTAGGTCCAAAACTGCATCTTGCCTTTGATGCTGAGCCAATTGAATACTTTAGTTTATTTTTTACTGATGAGCTAATATCTCAAATTGCTAAGGAATAAAATAGATACGCGAGAGAAAAAATTGCCGCATTACAACTGTCCCCACGCTCTATTTGGAAAACTTGGGCTCATGTGTCTGTAGCAGAAATGAAAGAGTTTTTGGGGATAATAAACTCGTACAAGCTTCAAAATTCCCAGGCAAGCACCCATCCCTTGTCACATGTAAAATACAGAAGGTCACTTGTTGAGAGTCTGGTGAAAGACATAAGCAACCCAAGGCCAAGGTCACACCCTAGTACGGCTGAGAGAGAGAAAGGAAAGGCTAAACAATGCACCACATTTTATATACCATTTTGAGGGAAAAAAACACAAAGACTGTATTGTCTGCAGCAATCTAAAACTCAATGGGGCGAGGAAAGAAACGTATTTCTACTGCAACACATGTACAAATAAACCGGTCATGTGTATCGGCGAATATTTCAAGCGCTATCACACACTTGTCAATTATAAAAAGTAATTGTTCTGTCATAATGAGAAGTGTGTGACATGTATATGTGTACATAGTGTTCGTGTGTCTGTTTACATTTTATATACATTACTATTTATGGCCGAATGCTATTTCATTAGTATGTGTTTTTTATGACATGGATACTTTATCTTGGTCTAAAGTGTTTACAAACTTAAAACAATTAAAAAAGCTCCGTATTACTGGACAGTGTAAGCAGCAAAAACTGTTCCAGTGCATCAACAATTCTCCGTTTAGCTCAGCTACATTTGATAATCATATGCAGTGTAAGTACAGTAACATAGGCCACTTTTGCATGAAGTTTTGCTCCCATTTGCGTAGCTCTAGCAGCAAATTTAAAGCTCCGTCCTAGCTATGGAAATTTCTTCCCAGGACTTCATCCGTAAAGGGTTGAATATTTTTCATAATTTAGTTATTAGCACATATTTTATGCATGTTTTAGCAATAAACTATATTTTCCATTACCAAGATTTGTTTCCCATAGAGTTGTGTGTGACAAACATAAGAAGAACTCGATTTGTCAGAATAGAAGCTGTGCAAATGGCAGAAGTGCCATATCCTGTATCCTTAGATTAGATTGTGTTGTCAACAGCGTACTACACTGGTGTCTGTTTATACCCCACTTGATTATGAACATACATAAACAGGAAAGAAGTTTCACATATCAGAGGTGTCAGACTATTGCATTGAGCACTGTGAACTCAACATATTTTTCCTTTCAATTTGTTATTCTTGTTCCTTCAGTTGAGAAGTGCCCAGCAAAACCTAATATACGTGTTGAGTGATTCACTTATTGTTATTGTCACCAAAATGCCAAAGGTTAAAAGTAGTGAAAGCTTATGTTTGCAGCAGTATGTTAAGGGGACCAGGTAGTGATTCATACACAATTTCAGTATTTCAAAACATAACTTTAGTTGAGGATATCTAAACTTCTACTGCACAGATCAAAATTTAATTTCGGATGAATATTTACTGATTCATTGTGATTACATTGATATGGAGAACATCTAAACAACTATTTAAAATGGACATGTAATAAGGCAAAAACCAATAACATGTTTTTGAAAAAATATAATATATATAGTACTAACTGTGCAAATTCCTCCTAGAACATTCAAGCATATATGTTGAAACTTTTGTAGTGCACTAGGCAATGTATATTCATAATTTATAACCTAAATTTGCTTAAATATTTGTGGCTATATTCAAAAGAAAAAATATTTAACTTTTGTGAAAAAAAAAGTAATTTATTTTACACAAATATTTTTTCTTAATTTTATGTTTTGGATTTTTCCAATAATAATGGGTTACGTTTGTAGAATACATGCTTCTGGAACTTCTGTAAAATTTTCATTCAAATAGGTTCAGTAATTTTGAAAAAAGGCACCAGAGTTTGAAAAATGTCAAGTTGCAGAAAACTACATTTAAAGAAAAGTGCGTCATCTCTGAAGCCATCTTTACCCAGTGTGCCACCATATTTAAATGGGGTAATTTAAAGCCTTAAATGTGCCGGTAACCTTACAAAATATATATATAATTTTGAAGAGGAAGGTTTCTAGTTTTTTTAAAGATGAAAAACAAAAAATTGATTTTTTGAGCCCAAATCACTACCCGGTCCCCTTAAAGAATTCCTAGATACATTCAGCACCAATGGAAAAATTCTATATTGTCACCCTCCTGAAGAACCAATCAATGCTTCCAGGTAATACAGCAATCTGGCAACAAACATGTACTAATGAAGAAAATGTTTTTAGGTAAAGCAGGACCCTCAGCTCACATTCAGGATCTTCCAAGTGTTATATTTTATTCACATTTATGCCAAACTTTTGTTTCAGCAGATATTCCTCTACTAAAGTGAACAATCTAGAGGCTACAGCTTTTCTTGTGAAGCACATAAGCTTTGTCCTCCAAATGAGTCAAGGATGTATTTAAGGAAAGGTCCTGGTGGTCCAAACACTCCCCACAAAATATCCTTTCACCTTCTATAAGAAAAGTCAAATACAGTGTTGTGTTGTGAAACACTCGTATAATAGTCTATGGAAATATGTTAAATAAGCTTTACATAAATAAAATAATACAAAGCAGCCATCTTTTCATTTCTAACCATTGCTAAATAATGCAATGATGGTCATTAGAGCCACATAAGACAGCAAATAGGGATGCTGTTACTCTTAAAATTAAATGTTTAAAAAAGGTTTAGAAGTAGTGTGTGCAATGAATTTGTCAGTCATTATCAAGGAACACTCATATTGCACTTTGTGTTACCATATGTGTATTGCATTACTGAGCTGTTTTCTTTAAGGCCACCTAATGACCTAGTTGTCGATGGACCCGTAAACCCCACTACTCACCCACTCACTCTTTAAGGCCAAGATACTTTAGGCTGGCAAAAATACCTCTCAACAAAGAGCATATACCTAATGAGTTTACTAATTAGAAGTCCACTCTGCTCACTGTTGGCATCATCACTACAATACATGGTAGCATTAGCAATTTCAGTAAATGGATGTGTGACAAATTATTACACATTTATGCACTTCTGTATTGTATTAAGTGCAAATGAAGGAAAACCTTTTAAAGTATAAAAATGTTGAAAATCATGACAAAAATAAGCATTAAAATTTTAATATATATGTATACTGTTTTTGCGTCTAACATGGCTATCATAGTTTTTAAAAAGGGACATTGAATTTTTTAAAAGAAAGCACATGCATTGAAAACAAATTTCATAAAAACCAATTTAATTTGTTTATTATTTTCAATAATCCATCTAATGAGTTGGAATTCCCAGAAATGGATTTCTGAATACATGCTTGAAATCAATCTACTTTAAGTAGATCCAAAATCCCATGAAAAAGCATTATGAAAAATCAAGGCTATGTGCAAAACTGAGAAAATATGTGTGCGTGTAGGTAAAACTCAAGACACTACAAGAAGAGAGGTGGGAAATGTAGTGGTTGATGTTCTTAAAAATGATGAGATAATTTCTAATAATTCATTTTTGCTAGCTTGCAAAGAACTTTTGGTAGCAAATCACATTAATGTTGTTAGGCTCTTCAACTAAAGTATACACATATGACCAAATGGTGTTAAGTATGATGAAGTGCTTATTTTTTAGACCAATAAGAAATCTTTCTTACATGATGAAACGTGCAGAAGCATTAGTGTCAGTTATCTGAAAATGATACATGTGATTTGTGTTGTGCATGTGCTAGCAGAGTATGAGAAACTGCTTGGTTCCTGTATCCCAACGTGGGCAAATATTGTCCAATGGAAGGAAGGTGCTTGTTGCAGCCCCTGTTATAAGGTATCTCTTTAAGAACGAAAACCCTATATTCCATTGCCAACACCAATTGCTACACGCAGGGGAGACTTGGCTTTCAGCAGTGTGTAGGTACAATGCTAAACATTTTGAAAGCTTTAGACCAGTTGTGGATGAACTGGACAAAGATGATTTTTTTTTTTTTTTTTTTTTTTAAATTAACGTCCTCCAACATTGTGTCATATCGGACGAATGAATGAAATGAATTGGGTGAAATGATGCTCAAATGAGCCCGAGGTCCATGGAGCTTTAAGTTATCTGACATTCGTCTTCTCAGGGTAGGGAAAACCTCGGAAAAAAACCTTACCCGGATAACTTACCCTAAGCGAGATTCGAACTCGCGACCTCTTGAACGTGAGGCAGACACGCTAACCATCACGCTACCGAGGCGGGCACAACAACAAAGATGATGCTTCATCAATAGAAATTGTTCAAAATTTGCTAAGTGACAGTTGTTTAAGAAATGATGTGGCATATGTTGCTGCTAATTTGAGTTTCTTGTAAAATTCCAATTAATCTCTTGACAGAAAGTGTAAGAAATCATTAATGTAGAAACAAAAATCAACTCACTCAAAGGCTTAAAAATGCAAACTTTAAAAAACAAATTCAAATCAGTGTTTGAAAAAAATACAAGGTTTCAACAACAGGTGTGGTCCTCCAAACATTCTGGGGAATGTGAGAGAGCGATGTAACCACCAAAACAAAAATATGGTGCTCTCTAAAAAGTGGTTACTATTGCTGCTATTGTTCTCTTCTATATTGGAGAGCAAGAGGATTAATGACTTCATTGTCAGAAATCCAGCATTAGCTAACAACAACAAATTATGAGACAAGTTGCACAAGTTCTAGAAGTGTAAGTGTTGGTGACATGCCTCTTATTAAATATGCAAGAGTGACTTCATGTGACGTAGAATGATCATTCTCCCAATAGCAAGCAATACTCTGTGACACAGAGTAGTGATTTCTAATGGACAATTTAAGATAGTATGTGTTGTGCACTGTAACTCCAAAGAATTTTCAACAAATTTACATGTCATATTATTAATTCATTGGTGGTGAGTTGTTAAAACAATTTTTAATTCAGCTTGTTCTATTATAAAAAATGAAAGAAACTATTTTCTTTTAGTAAATATTTATAATCTTTTGATATATTCTCAATATATAATGCACAAAAAAATTAGCTTTTATGGCACCTAAAAATCTTTTTCTTTTAATGTTCATTTTGACTAACGAGCTAAAAAGCTAAACAGACCATTTATAATCAAAGATATAACAATAAATAACATTAAAGTGGGTCATATGACTCCACGAACGTATGTGCCCCAATGGACAAAAAATTGAGTCATGTCTGGAACGCATACATAATTACATACGTGCCTACACATATACAGGCAGGGGCTCTAATGACCTAGCTGTCGACGGGCCCTTAAACCCTAATCACTCACTCACACATATACAGGCAGGCATACATACACACATACACGACAGATAGAGAGACAGACAGTCAGACTTAACTGCTTGTTGAAAATTGCAAGTTATATGGTATTTGTGAAGCTGTTCTCTGCCATTAAATTAGCCCCATACTTCAGATATGACTCATGTTTTTTTCCACAGGTGTACAATATTGTGTAAAAAAGAAGTAAAGAAATTAAAGGGCATACAGAGCTAAATGGATTCAAAAAGATTAAATGACATATGGAATTAACAATATGAATATAAAGATACACAATTAACAGTATGACTGTACAGGTCTGTAATACAGAAATTAGAAACAAATAATGTTACACAATACTATTAACTAACAACAGTGTTAAAGTATGAAAAGCTATCACATGTACAATTTAAGATTAAGCTCTTGAGCACTGGCTATTTAAAACCTCTGCAGGCTGACAACTGCTACCCAATATCCAGCGCAGGGCATTTAAATTGTTAAATGCTCTAAAAGTGCTTTGTAAATACACAGCTGTATTTTGCATAAATATTACGTTATTTTAATGAAACAAAAACTGGTATAAAACTCGTTATATGCAGTATACATGTACGTCATCAGCAAAGTAGAACTGCATGAACAATTTGTTGAAATGGTACTATTTTGTTTCACTGTGGTTAAAAGTTAACTTTCCTCTGTCAAATGCATCTAATATAAGTTCTCCGAAGGAAACAGTAGTCGACCCATTGTATGTGTGGCCTGTGTGTCAGCAAAACAAAGCAGAGTGTGAAATAAAGCATAGTGTATGCGTGTCTGTGAGTCATCAGAATAAAGCATGTTTGCAACTTTTCCTTAGGCGTGTTTCGTAACTTAGTTGGCAGGCTCCGTTTCTTTCTTTCTTGAAATGCATACATATACTTTCCTGCCTGTAGCTGAAGTGAGAAGTGGTATAAAAAGGTATTTTTGCACCAACTGGATATAACCATGTACAATTGATTGGTAATTTGGAGAGCTCTAAACTCACACAAGACAATGACCTACCTGGACTTCCGACTATCAATAGCTTGCAGCCTAATTGAACAATACCACGTTGGGGGTAGAAAATCCAGAATCCCTGCACCCCTCAAGACTTCAAGGAAAACATTATCCTAAAAGGATATTGCCAATAGCAAAGAAGTCCCGCCCATCTCAAAAGTGTTTCGTGTGCCGCAAGAAGGGAATTCGCAAATGTGGAGATGTGTCCTTGTGTGTTTATCCCTGTTTTGAGGCATATCACTGCAGAAGGAACATATAAAGGTAAGCCAGTAAAGCATATAGACTTTACTTAAATGTTTCATAAAGGGAAAAAATAAGTTGAGTTAGATAAGGGATAAATAAGGGTTAAATGCACAAACCCACAGGACGTGTATACACGCCCATAGCGCTTATCCGCCATTTTAAATGGATATGATTTTACGTCCATAGCGCTCAAGAGGTTAACCATTATTACTCTTCTTCACTTTCAGTGTCTGAAAGATTTTGAAATAGAGCTGATGTAGTCCTAAAACTCTGTTCCCTAGTAATAACATGGTATTATGTATGAAACATGTTGTTGAGTTGAAAGACTTATGTGTTGAATTAAAAGCTCTAGAAAAAGATTTTTTCCCCTAATCCACACCTTAAAAGCTAAGAAAGCTGTTAATAATAACATTAGTCATTAGGTTAGTAATACTAATCTAAGGTTGAAAGTAGGAGTTTGTTCCCATGAGCTGCTTATCAGACATAAGCATTTCCTGTTTACAGGCAATGAAGTTGATTGCATGCAAACCTTCATTTATAAGGTATCCTGTGGTTAATAAAACAAAATAATCCTGAATTGGAGATGTCTCCCAAGCTGATCTTTTATCACTGAAGTTAAAGGTGGGGCAAAAGAGATTAAAGGGAAAAGGGAAAGCAAAGTTTGTATCCATAAAGTGTAATCAATGAAGCAAGCATATTAATAGTTACTAACCTTTAACTGGTGACATGACGTCTCTCAGATACCCCGTAAACTAAAAAACGATAACCTCTATTGCCTAATGAAATCTCAACCCTGGTATTTAAAGTACCTATAAAGCTACCTTGTTATTTTTGCTTAATGTTTACGTTGCATTAATCTTTGCGATGTAAGCTTTGTTGTTTACTGTCCAGGCGAAGCTATGTTCTGGAGATGTCACGTTACCAACTGCATGATATTTCTGTCAAGAGCAGTACTGCTTAAAATGCTGCACCATGCTGGGCCATTCCATCTGTGACACCTAATGATCCTGACTTTGAAAAGGGGTGCTCGAATGGTTGAATAAAAATATAAGTGATAAGGAAAGTAATGTTGATGGCAATTATGCCATTGAAAGTGAGCACAATACAGACACAGATAGAGAAATTGCACACAGTGATTCTGATGAATCAACAGAGGATGCTTGTGATGGTGATGAAGATGCCACACATGAAGATAAAAATACTGGAGATGACAAAGAAGAAGCTGAAATCAGTCAAAGTATTTCTATGGCAGAGATCATTATAAATGGGCAGCAGAAGAATCTGTGAGAAATGTTTGTACTCTGAACCACAACATAATCCAATTGGTGCTTTGTATCCCCTCAGACAACTTGAAAACAAAGATGGCTTGGGATTTTATTTTTTTTCCTGAGATGACACAAATAATCATAAAGTGGACAAATGTGAAGCTAGGCTTTGTGAGCCAGAAGTACCAATGAAATCATAAATTCAGAATGTTGACCAAATTGAGATGAAAGCATTCCTTGGATTGCTTTCATATACTGGTGCTTTCAAATCAAATGACAAAGATATTTCATCCATGATTTAAATAGAAGGAAAATTATTTTGGCTCATCATGTCTGTAAAGAGATTTGCCAATCTTCTACTGTGCTTGAGAACTGACAATCTTGACGACAGACTGCAAAGAAAGAAGGAAGATCCATTGACTGCTATATCTGAGTTGCTGAGCATACTCATTCAGAATTTGCACAAGTCATATTCAATGGGAGCCAATGCTTGTATTAATGAGATGCAAGTTCAAGATGTATGCCTTAAAAGCTACTAAAATATGGGCTGAAATTAATGTGTTTGACTGATGCACGAATAGATTACTTCTATAATGGTTACCCATATGCTGGAAAACACACGGATGGGCTTGGACTAATGGCAAAAGAAAAGCGGATGAGCAAAGCAACACAAGCAGTCGTTCAGCTACATAAGCCAGGAGTCAGCAAATTGGTCATTGCAATTGCACAAATTGTGATGTCAGAGAATGCAACCTGGCATGCACATGATGCACGGTTTGGAGGAGGGGGTTTGAAAGTAGCAGTATAAAGAACTTCAATACGTTTGATTTTATACATGGTTAATACATATACACAAAGGGTTTTAACATTTATTTTTCATTAATGTATTCTTTACTTCATTGCAAGCATTACAGTTTTGCATACATCTAATGTTAATTCATAAGTGCTCATATACAACCACGTAGGTTTTCATCTGTCAATCATGATCTGCTTTTAGATTTTATAATCTTCAATTTAGAGCAAAATTTCTCATACATATATGCTCACTCACAGCACTAATATGTGCAGCAAATGAACAGAGAGACGGAAATGTTGTCATATAAAGTTCTCTACATGCTATTAAACAGGCTTTGCTTTGTAATTGTGATTTCAAAATTGTGTTTGTTTGTAAAGTCACAATCTCAATTTGTAACTGTGATTTTACACAATGACCTTTGAGACGGGAACTTCTACGTATATATTTGTAATTTTAGATTAAGAATGTACATAAATATAAGATTTTAGATATAAGTATAACTTGGTATTGTGCAAAGAAATTGCCTTTTGAAAGTAGGTTGACCTGAACAAGTTTCTAAAGGCCTCTAGGACTAAAGAAATCAAATCTATGTCCTTAATTAGTCACATTAGAGTTCATTAAACAGTTAAATAATGTATCGAATGGACAGTATGGGAAATCGAGGTGCAAAGTGCAACGGTCTGACAGTTGGGTCTGGATGGCGATGTGCCCAGGAGTGTAAACCTCGTAGCGCTAAATAAGTATAGCTTCGCGCCAAAAAGAAACGTCGAGGTGTAAAGTGCAACGGTCTGACAGTTTGAGTCTGGGTGGCGATGTGCCCAGGAGTGTAAACCTCGTAGCGCTAAATAAGTATAGCTTCGCGCCAAAAAGAAACGTCGAGGTGGAAAGTGTAACGGTCTGACAGTTTGAGTCTGGGCGGCGATGTGACTAGAAGTGTGTAAACCTAGTATCGCTAAATGAGTATAGCTCTCGCGCCAAAAAGAAACGTCGAGGTATGAAGTGCAACGGTGATTAGTGAACGTAAAGCAGTTAGCAACCTAAGAGAGAAGCACCAGAAACTTGCTCAGGTCGGAAATTCGAGGCAAATGAAGAGTTGAAGAATAAACTTAGTAAAAGCCTGTGTTGTGTTGTCATCTAACCTCGCGCCCGAGAAACATCCTCTCATGCCTACCTAAATCCGGCACCCAACGTCCAGAAACCGCTACAAACGGCGCTCCAAGTCACGATCCCGTTACAAATGGCGCCCAACGTGGGGCTCGACAAAGAATGACAACCAGAGGATCACCGAGCGAAGCAGTTGACTCAGCGAGAATAAATCGACGCGTAGGAAGAAGGCGAACTTCAACCCAGGGACAGCAGTAGAAGCCGTGGACGCGAAAAGGAGCCGACAACCAAGTAACATCACGAGCGACAGGAAACAGCCTCAAGACCTCGGAGGAAAGGCGCACGAGGTGCTGTTTTCAACAAGCGAGACAATCAACATCAGAGGACGACCACATCAACCCAGCAACGCAAGTCACCGAAAGGTTAGAGTTAAACAAAACAATCCTAGGTAAAGACAATATATATCACAGTTAAAATAGTAGATGCATGGAAACAAATGTGTGGAAGAATGAGAGGACATTATATACTGTATGACTGAATGGGGAAGATTAGAATAAGGTAATTTTAAATAGATGCTCCTTCGTAGCGGAAAGCTAAGTAGAAATACCAAAATGGAGTCGTTAGAACAGAGTAAAGAAAACAGTGCTGAGAGCAGCGACGCAGTAGGGAATACTTCGGGAGATTGCTTTAAGATACTCTTGGAAAAAATAAACGAAATGAGTAGTAGAATAGAGAATATGGGTGAGAAATTGGAAAGTAAAATTAGTGGTCAGGGTAAAGAAATAAACGAAATGAGTAGTAGAATAGAGAATATGGGTGGTCAGGTTAACGAAATGGGTGAGAAATTGGAAAGTAAAATTAGTGGTCAGGGTAAAGAACTAAATGAAATGAGTAGTAGATTAGAGAATATGGGTGGTCAAGTTAAAGAACTCTTGGACGAAGGATTTAGGACCCAAGAATCAAAGCTCAAAGAACATTTAGATCACAAGCACCAGGAATTTGAGGAGAGAATGAGGGAGCAATTAAATACACAGCAGGGGAGCATTTCCGAAATCCAGGAAGGGTTAAATTCCTTTAGAATTAACGTAGACGAAAATTTAGAACGTATGAAAGAGATGTGTGAAAAAAAAAATGTAGAAACTAGGAAAATGATGACGGATGAGCTAACAGCTATTAAGAACGCAGTGCATGGGGAGGTAAATGAAACTTTGCAGGTAGTGCACGCTGAATTAGAAGCTGAGGGACAAGAAATTAATAAACTTAAGGAAAACACGGAGAGACAGCTATTAGCTCATCTAGAGGTAGATAACCGTTCAAAAAAGAACGAGAGTAGAATAGTGGAAATCCAGGGATCTGTAGAGAGAATAGAGATACAATTAAGAAGTATTAATGATGGTAATGCGACAAGCGCAGTTGACAGTAATGGAAATAACTCAATTGTAAATAGCGCACAGCATGAGGCTGTAGCTATAGAAAATGTGACACCTAGCTCCTTCCACGTGAACCCGTCTAATACAGGAAATAGTCTTAGTCAATATGGCCAATTACTGAATGAAGTGTCTGTTCCCATTTTTGAAGAGTCTGAGGACATAAATCCTAAGCAATTCCTTATCGACTTAGACCGCTATTTCGAGATAAAGGATATACCGGAACAGCTCAAAATGTTTGTTGTGCGTAAGGCTCTGAAAAATAGATCTCTGACGTGGTTAAGGCTTGTTTTGGGGGAAAATTGTTCTTACGAGTATTTCAGGCAAATGTTCCTTAACAAGTACTGGGATGCGACTACACAAAGTAAGATAAAATTAATGCTTAGGAAATTGGCCGCGGAACGAGTGAAAAAGAAAGACGAAAAAGGCAAAAGGAATCATAAGATCAGAAAGAAAACGAAAGGGGAAATCCATATTGATACACGAAACCAACAGTCATTTGTGAAACGCGTAGTAAAGATCTTTACAATAGATAAGGGGCAGGCGGATAGCCACGGTCCTCATTGTGACCACACCAAGGCGAAAAGGGACGACAGACGACCGAACCAGCTGTATTTACGGCCAATGAACCGAGTTACGGGATTGAAAACAGTAGAGAGTAACAAGGAAAGATTTATTTACCTACTTTACTAAATAGCTTGAAAAAAAAATTGACTTAAGTACCCGGCGTGAAAAGAGACTGAGAAAAAAAAAATGAATAAATAAAGTTGACCGTGGAATAGATGAAACAAAAGGGGATTCGAACCGATAGAATAGTGGAGATCCAATTCATTAACAGAGTGGGCGCGAACATATAAAAGAACAATTGATGTAGAAGCGGCGAAAAGTAAACTGAGATGCGCGAACTTATGAAAGAATAATTTATGTAGATGCTGCCGAAAAGTGAACTGAGATGCGCGAACTTATGAAAGAATAATTGAAGTAGAAGCTGCCGAAAAGTATTTTGAGATGCGCGAACTTATAAAAGAACAATTGAAGTAGAAGCTGCCGAAAAGTATGTTGAGATAAAAATGATAAAGTTGACCGTGAAAATAAATAACTAAATAAAAACAAAAGTAGACCAATGCAAAGCCATAC
Source organism: Tenodera sinensis (assembly GCA_030765045.1). NCBI lineage: Eukaryota > Metazoa > Arthropoda > Insecta > Mantodea > Mantidae > Tenodera > Tenodera sinensis. The sequence continues at coordinate 303,377,621 of CM060964.1, forward strand.
ACAAGGCGAGAAAGGTAGAAAAATGCTAAAACCGGATTAGAGTCCTAATTGCTGGAACGTTATAACTCGTTGTAGTACTTATTAAATGAAAAATGGAAGGAAATCACAGATTGATTACGGCTATGACAGAAATTACATAAATGATATTAAAAGTGTAAACTGTATCATACAGTAATTGTAAATTTGATCTAATTACTTATCAAAGGGAGACCGAAGATGCGGGAAACACTAACAAGCAACAATTGAAATAAAAATGATGGTTTAAAATACGCGCGAAGCGGTAAATAAGTTTAAAAAGACAGATGAAGGAACAATGGTAAACTTGGAAGGATATAGGTGAAGATAGGTAGAAATAAGTGTACAATTAGTAGCTCGTAAGTGTGATTAGATTAGCAGTGCAGAATGTCATTATATGAAACACTGGTTTAAGAATTTAAAAAAAAAAAAAAAGAAAATGTAAAATTAGTAGCTTGTAAATGTGAGTAGATTAGAAGTACACAATGTCATTATGTGAAACTCTGGTTATGAACTAAGGGACCCTGGAAGACATTGAACCCTTGTGTTTACATGGGCCAGGTAGACAAGGAGAACCTGTGTCAGTGACCTATATGTGTGATATTGTAAAGGAAGAAGGTGAAAGTCCAAGACAGGTAGATAATTGAAAGCAAAGGTATACTACGAGGAAGTGGACATTTTCATGTGTAGGTTAAGCTGAAGTCAGGACTTCGGAGGAAAATAGAATTTGGTAACCAAAAAAAAAGGAGAAATCTCTCAAAGATCTTCCTATTTTTCTTGTTACAAAATCCGGCGCATTTGAGACGGGAACTTCTACGTATATATTTGTAATTTTAGATTAAGAATGTACATAAATATAAGATTTTAGATATAAGTATAACTTGGTATTGTGCAAAGAAATTGCCTTTTGAAAGTAGGTTGACCTGAACAAGTTTCTAAAGGCCTCTAGGACTAAAGAAATCAAATCTATGTCCTTAATTAGTCACATTAGAGTTCATTAAACAGTTAAATAATGTATCGAATGGACAGTATGGGAAATCGAGGTGCAAAGTGCAACGGTCTGACAGTTGGGTCTGGATGGCGATGTGCCCAGGAGTGTAAACCTCGTAGCGCTAAATAAGTATAGCTTCGCGCCAAAAAGAAACGTCGAGGTGTAAAGTGCAACGGTCTGACAGTTTGAGTCTGGGTGGCGATGTGCCCAGGAGTGTAAACCTCGTAGCGCTAAATAAGTATAGCTTCGCGCCAAAAAGAAACGTCGAGGTGGAAAGTGTAACGGTCTGACAGTTTGAGTCTGGGCGGCGATGTGACTAGAAGTGTGTAAACCTAGTATCGCTAAATGAGTATAGCTCTCGCGCCAAAAAGAAACGTCGAGGTATGAAGTGCAACGGTGATTAGTGAACGTAAAGCAGTTAGCAACCTAAGAGAGAAGCACCAGAAACTTGCTCAGGTCGGAAATTCGAGGCAAATGAAGAGTTGAAGAATAAACTTAGTAAAAGCCTGTGTTGTGTTGTCATCTAACCTCGCGCCCGAGAAACATCCTCTCATGCCTACCTAAATCCGGCACCCAACGTCCAGAAACCGCTACAAACGGCGCTCCAAGTCACGATCCCGTTACACCTTTAAGGTTTTATAAATCTAGTGTAGGTATGTTGTAATCCACTTCTTCACTAAACTACAAAGCTTTATTGAATATTTAAACTTTATTGTTACATTTACGGACAAAGATTGGTTTTATAACATTATTTTAAAATACATTATGATTTCATACTTGTGACTTGGTTGCAGCCTTTGTGAGAACATTCATGTCATTTATGATTGACCTGTAAACACCAATCAAAACTTTCAAACAAAACAGGCATTTCACATTTTCACCAAAAAGGCAGAAAAAATATTGCTCTTCCCACTCCTCTTGGAACAGGAAGGTTCCTTTATATTTCCAAGGTTTCAAAAGAGCCATGTCTATCAATGAAGTGTCCACCATTGCTTTATCATTTGAATGTCTATTGAGTGAAGTAGGAAGGATTGAAACAGGGCAACCTACTGCTTGCCCCTGACGGTGATACATCATAACATCAGGCAGTACAGATTTTCCAACCCCTGGCGTAAGCCTATTGTAGGAACCAACAGAAATATAACTTTTCATAATTGGTTTATATCTGTAGAACTGGCCAAAAAGTTGAGATCAAAGCAGCTGACTTGTATTGAAACAATGAAAAAGAATAAACGGGAAAGGAAATTCCAGAGGAATTCATGCCATCCAAAACAATAACAGTGGGGTCTTCAGCTTATGGCTTCACCAACAAACTGATACTGCTATCCTATGTGCCAAAGGAAAACAGAGAAATGATCTTGCTCTCCTCAATGCACCATGATAAAGGAGTTCCTACAGCATCAGGAAAACCAGAAATAATAGTGGCACACAACATGATCAAAGGGGGAGTTGATAATCTTGGTTACAAATGTATCACCTCATATTGCACTGGACGCTGAGCAACAAGATGGCCAATGGCTAGCTCTTCAGATTGGTCAATATTGCAGCTAAAAATACATATATCCTACACATTTCCTATCCCAAAATCTCACATATTCCAAAACTGATTTCCTTACAGATTAGCAGCCCAGCTGATCAACCCACATAATAAGCAAGAGAATTTTTTTAAATGCAATCAATTCACTGATGGTTTTAAACATACTAAGCCATGCATAGGCATGATTTGAGAGATAGAATTAGGACTGAAAAATTCAATGCCACACAAAATAGGTTTATATATAGTAGGCACCCTGAATCCAAAAAAAGCATTTTTGGAAAAAGGTTCATGTGTGAGTCTGTGTGTCTGTCAGTCTGCGGACAGCATAACTCAAAAACGAAAAGTTGGTTAAAAACCAAAGTTGGTCTTTCAAGAATGTGACACAAAGATTTTGAAGAAAATTCCTCCACCCTAAACTACCCTTTACATGGAAAATGTTTCAAAAATTTTGATTTTATTGAAAATGGCTAACAATTTTTATTAAACTGCCATATGTTTGAGATATTTTTGTGACATGAAATGTATATCTTGAATTTTCTGGCTATAGCCCATTAAGTCCTATTTACTCTGGAAGACATTTGCATAACTGGTAAACTGTAAGAAATAGTGCAAATCTTACGATACAAAAAAATGTAGATCTTGCTAAAACACACAATTTATGTCTGAATAAATTTTTTGTAGAGTGAACCATTTCGGAGATATTCCTCATGATTTGTGTAAGTTTTGGAGAACTTGTACTTCTGTTAAGTGGAACATTGCTATTCATTTTTTATATGTTAACCATGCAAAGAGAACAGAATTTGAAAGCTTTAAAAGATTTGACTATCGCTCAAAGCCTACTGTATTCCCATATTCCTGTTGCACATGCAAGAAAACGAGTAATAAGGTAATTTTTGCAAATGTTTATCTCAACAAACATGAAGAAGATAGAAGAATAAGAGTTTGTAAGAATGGTTAGTACAAGAGTAAAGAAAGTTATGTGAGTGATTTTTTCTATACTTGTATACCTTTGCTTACCCCCTCACTTATTAAGCACAATTGCTATCTAGAGCAATATGCTCATTAGGACCTATATAAGTAAATAAATGTATGAATGGGGCCCAAATGACCTAGTTGTTGGTGGGGCCTTAAACCCCACTCACTACATGAATAAATAAATAAACAAATAAATAAATCCCAAAAATTTCTCTGCACAATGTCCTATGTATTTCATCAATAACTTCCCACCCACCTTTTAATTCCCATGCTTCTGTACAACATAATACTTTTGTCTCAACCACCATATTATATACTTTTTCTAGCCATGTGATATTCATATATGGTGCTCTATACTTGCAGCTTCTGATGGCTGGTGAAAATCCTTTTCCTTTTGCCAGTGCAAATTTATTCTATTTTTCCCAGTTACCACCAATGTATATTTTAATTCCTAGATAATTACATTTTCTACTATCCTATATTCTTTATTTTCAGTCTTCCATTTTTTATAATTACTCGATTTCCCTCCTTTCTTGAACACTACAATCTTGGTCTTATTTTGGTTCACTTCTAAGTGCCATTCCTTACAGTATTCATAAATTCCTTTCAAGCCACTAACTGTAACTGTCCCTACCATTAAATTGTCCACAAAAAGTAATCCAGGAATCTGGATATTGTTTGTTATTGTCATAAAATTGTAATTTCTCCCAATTTATAAAAATAATAAAAAATCATCAATATATCAACTTTCCTCTCTTATTCTTTAAATATTTATCTACCAGTGTTTTTATAATATTTTTTTTTAATTACATTGACTGCAAATTTATAATCTGTTCTTATCAGAACATTCAGTAAATGTGTTACAAGTAATGACTGGAACACTAAAGTAAGCTAAATCGAAATGGTATGTCCAAAATATTTCAGTGCTGTAGACGGTCAACCATAGTACTGTTGTCTAATAGATTGATGGCAAGGACGTTTGGATGATTACTTAAGCGCTGCTGATATCGAAGACTATGGGATGTAATTTCTTCTTTTATTGTTGGAATGTGTAGATTGTTATGCAGCGTGGCGTTGGACACATACCATGGTGCTTTTGCCAGCTAATGAAGAGTTTTGGATTCAAATCTTTGTAGTATGCCAATATTGGATTTACTGGCACTTCCCCAAAGTTCAATACTTTAAGTGCATACAGGTCTAATGATGGCCATGTATATTAATTATATTAATGTTTTGTTGTAGAGAGACAGATCAAATTGTTTGCTCAGCATCCAATATAACTGCTGGAATTTTAGTTATGCTTCTTTTCTTTTTGTTGTAATATGGTGTTTCCATGTTAGATGTTCATCTAAGCGCAATCCAAGATATTTTACAGGTGTTGTTATTGGAATTTCTACTTGATTTAAATACACTCTAGGGCATATTTCACGACATAAAGAAAATGTGATATGATGAGATTTAATTGGGTTTGCCTGTATTCTCCATTTTATTAGCTATTGTTGAAGCAGGTCTAGATGGTGTTGAAGATTTCATAATAAATAGATATCACTTGTTCTCATCTAAAATTATGAGAGAATATTATATTCTTTGACCCCACTTTGTAGCCTACTTACCATGGTACCTGTGAAAAGTTTGCCTGTGTTTTGACAGTAATGCAATACCTCAGTAACTGTTTGGTTTGTCAACAATACCCTTGCCTTTGTAATTGAATGAATATTTTACTCCACTTTTCCAGCTTACAATTGGAGGCATTCCTTTGTCACATTAATTATTTTCTCTACTGGTAAGTAGGGGAAGTATTGTATTCCACCCAAAAATTCGATAAGATAATTTGTACAAATGTTTATCTTAACTAACACGAAGAAGATATAGGAATAAGAGTTTGTAAGAGTGGTTAGTACAAGAGTAGAGAAAGTCATGTGAGTGCAACACATCAGATTTTTTTTTTCAAATTTCATGAAATGACTTCAAATTTTCATGTTATTTTTGCTCTATATGGCTTGTATTATCACTTTAATTTTTCTGTAATTCATGGTAAATAACACTGGGTTAATGTTTTCCCCCCCATTTATTTTTTTGGGATTTTATAAAATGAGTTTATTTTCATTTGTTTGCATTATATGGCTTGTATTATATGTATATATTTATATATCCCCCCTATATTTATTTTTTGGTAGTTGTCTTTTTTTTTGTTAAATGTATATAATACACATTTTGACGTATTACAGTTTAGAATGGAAGATGTGTATTGCTGTGTACTGTTGTGAATTACTGGTGTAACTCTGTTTTCATCATACCAAGAAGCTCCCCACTCCACAGAGTGATTGTGTGTTCAAGAACAAAGATATTCTCCTGAGTTAATGACAGTACATACAGTCTCTTAAGAAGTCATATTTAAAGGAAACAATGAAAAGCCTAAGTGCAAAGTTTTCTGAGAAGTCCCTATCCTTTTCTACTTCCCAACCAAGGGACACCTCTTCATGCTCGGTATGGTCAGGTAAAAATGGGTCAGTTGCCAAGAATGCTAATTTATCCTTGACTATCCAGACCATCACTTCTCTAATGAGACAATGGTCAACTTCCAAGAATGTTAAACCATCCTTAATCATCAGCCATTACTTCACTGTTTTTGTAATTGAGAGTTTTACTTTATTCATTTTTGTAATTTAACAACTCACAGGAATGAACTTAAAAGAAAGTGAGAACCAATTTTTATATTCAAAATCGCTGGAATGTTGTGCTTTTCACAAAATAAGGCAACTTTGCTTCAATCTGCACTGGGCTAAAATTTGCTAAATAATAATATTGATTTATTAATCAACATCACATAATTTGAAAAGATAATGGGAAATTGCTTTAATATATTGTTTATCACTTTTATTGTTAATGTGAAAAAAGAGTGCCCCTTTATATAACCCTTCACTTTGTGGAAAGATATAAAAATGGGGAGCATAATTCTAATTCAAGTTGCCTAAAAGCTTACGTGGTCACTCACAATTCGTCTTCATATGACAGTCCTGCTACAGACAAAACAAGAACCATTACAAATGTGCTTCCTGGACACAGCTAGGAATGAAAATCAGTTCCACCTGTGATAATTAACCACATATTTCTTATTTTGCAATGTGATACATCTTCAAAAGATGACTGAGTTATTTCTATATGATTTGATCATGAAATAAGTGCTTCAGTTTTATTTACAGTTACAATTCCCTGTAAGTCCACAACTGAATCTGACTTAAGCTGAAAATATAAACCTAAATTTATGACTGAAAGATCTCATTGTGGGGAAAATATTATAAGCAAAGAAATCTTATGCTATAAGTCCATATAGGAAATGTTAATTTAATGTTTAGCATGACATAAGCCACATTTACAATCTGGTCTAGGAACGTAAATAAATGATTTCATCTGAGCCAAATGTTCACAGTTTCTTCTCAAAACCATTTCTACAGTTACCTGAAAATTCTGACGAATGCGTTCAGGATTAGTACTCTTTGGTATCACAGCAATGCCACGTTGCACAGTATGACGAAGCAGTATCTGTGCTGGAGTTTTTCCCAGGCGTTCTGCTATTTTCTTTACAGTTGGGTTTGAAAGGAGATCAGGGAGCTCCTTACTGCAAATAAACAAGTTCTTTAAATCATAATACATCCACATACAGGAAACATGCTTTCTCACCTACATACATCTTCTAAATTAAAAATTACTTTGTTGATACATCTTCTACACTTAAAACTCATGTTTTTTACCTGTTCTTTCTCTGTTTCTATATCGCCTATAACATTGAAATTTTATATGTTTAACATTTAAAAGTGCCTTTCTAATTTATGATAAAAAGTACTTTCATTCTTATAACCAATTAATTACAGGTGCTATCAAAACCACACCAATAGCAGCTATGGAAATACTAACCAACCAATACCCCATTGAATATGAAATACAAAAAGCGGCTCTTATTCAACACGAAAACTTGATCAGACTCCCATTCAATACATGGCACAAGAGAAATTTTACATATACACTAAAGACTCAGGAGAGCTTTCTTTCCAAAATTCAGGACATCAAGAAGGATGTACACCTTCCTAATTCAAAGGAAAACTTCATATCTAAAGTCAATCTAATACATACATTAGACATCACATATTATTTACACCTGACAGAAGAAGTTAAAAAAAGTGATACTCCAACTAGTGTTCTAAAATTATTGGCATTAGAGACAATCTATACTAGATTTCCAGGACATGAGTGGCTCCATATTTATACTGATGGATCATTGATATCAAACCAAGATGGAGCAGGTGCTGGAGTCACATGTCACCTCTTTTCCTATTACAAATCTTTAAGTTATGGAACTACAAACTTTGATGGAGAAATTGAAGCAATTCGAATGGCCCTACAAAATCTTTTGTACAGAATTTCACATTTTCAGCAAGCAGTTATTCTCTCAGATTCCAGGGCAGCAATTATAGCAATTACTTCCAAGTTGTCACCAAAAAACCAAACTATTATAGAATGTTGGAAGATGCTTAGCCATCTAACAGCACTTCAAAAACACCTAGTCTTCCAATGGATACCGGCTCACTGTGGACTGAGTGGTAATGAGAAAGCTGATTTTCTTGCAAAAAAGGGTACCAGCGGTGTACAAAAATCTATAGTTAATCTACCATTTTATGCAGCTAAAAGATTAGTCAACACTGAATTCAAAAAAATTGTTGCAAAATATTACTATGAAAAATCAAAGAATAAAAGATGGGAACTACCAAACATCCAAACAGTGATTCCTGAGTATCCTCGAAAAACAGCGGTTGCAACCTTCAGGTTGATTACAGGATATGATTGTCTGGCAAAACATTTAAACAGAATTGGGATATATTCTTCACCACTCTGTCCTCTATGTGATCTGCAAGAGGAAATGGATCGAGACCACCTTCGAATATGCCCGGCCACTTCTAATGCCCCATCCACCAGTGAAAAATATTGGAGAGCAAGAGGATTAATGACTTCATTGTCAGAAATCCAGCATTAGCTAACAACATTCTTATAACCATTGCACATTATCAATAATTAACATTCCAACTGTTAGATTTGCATGAAAAGAGCAATCACAATGTTTCTAAAGTGCTTTAATTTCCATGGCCCATATCTTCAGAAACACAATTATATTACATTTGACTTGATGGCTATTATAGTAAGCAATAAGCTCAGCATAGTATAATTTGCTATTTTAAAATTCCATCCTCTTCTGAGTAATTCTTTTCTAGTATAAAAGCAATATGTGGGCCCACAAACTGTGCTTCAAAAGTAGAATGATTTTCTTTTTTCAACTAAAGATAGGGTGACCAGGCGGAAGTTCTCAAATGAAGGACATTCTTTTTTAGAAAAAGAAGTTTCAACATAAATGGAGGACAATTAAAGCACCAAATAAAAGAGACAATATTACATACCTTATTGTTCTGTGGATTAATGTGCTGAAGTAATACCAGCAGTTTTATAGTAATGTACATCTGCAGCGCTTACTTTTGACAGAAGAGATTGATTTCTTGTAGTAAGTCGTTGTTAAATTCTACTCAAGAAATGTTTGTGAAATTGTGATTCAACATTATGATGTCCTTAACCAATTCTGTCATGAAGCAGTTCCTTTATATTTCTTTATTTTGCCCATTGGGCATTAATTAGAGGAAAAGCTCTTTCAGCCATTGCATTGCAACTTGGAGTAGCAAAATAAAACTGCACATTTTAAATACCACAGGACATAAACCGTAACCCATGGCATGAAAGCCCATCTGGGCCAAGGCCTACCGCCCAACCAGGGCATCTCCCATCTCTGCCCGCCAAAGGCATCATGAATGGGGTGCAGTACTGGAGGTGGGACATGGTCAGTTATATGGTCTTCTCAACCAGGGGCCGCTACTTATCAATCAAGTAGCTCCTCAATTGACCCCTTAGGGACCTAAGAAGGCTGAGTGCATCCTGGACCAGACTTCCCAGTGGGGAAAAATCCCATGCCAGTACCGGGGATTGAACCCAGGTCTCCTGTGCCAGAGGCAGGTGTGCTACCATTGTACTATGGGGGCAGTCACCACAACCATATATTTCTATATTATGGGCACTTGAAAAAGATAACCTATTTCTTATTCAGTGTTGAATGTTTTTCCTACATCAAAAATCTGATGTGTTGCACTCACATGACTTTCTCTAATCTTGTACTAACCATTCTTACAAACTCTTATTCCTATATTTTCTTCATTAGTTAAGATAAACATTTGTACAAATTATCTTATTGCTTATCTCCTTGTAGGTGCAAGGGGAAGTTAGAATACAGTAGGCTTTGTGCAATAGTCAAATGTTTTTAAAGCTTTGAGATTCTGTTGTCTTTGCACACTTAACATATAAAAAAATGAACAACGATGATCCATTTCTCCTAAGTTCTAAGTTTTCTGAAACTCACACACATAACAAGAAATATCTCCGAAATGGTTCACCCTACAAGAAAATTTATTCAGACATAAATTGTGTATTTTAGCAAGATCTTCATTATTTGTACAGTATGACTTGGTCTATCTCTAATGGTTTACCAGTTATGCAAAAGTCGTCCAGAGTAAATACGACTACAGGGGCTATAGCCAGAAAATTCAAGATATACATTTCATTTGTCATAAAAATATCTCAAACATGTGACATTTTAATTAAAATCGTTAGAGCTATTTTCAAGAAAATCAAAATTTTCCAAAAATGTTCCATGTAAAGGGTAGTTTAGGGTGGGGCTATTTTCTTCAAAATCTTTGTCGCATCCTTTAAAGACATTAAACTTAAATACCAACTTTGGTTTTTAACCAACTTTTTGTTTTTGTGTTATGCTGTCCACAGACATGCACACGCACACACACACATGTGCGCGTGACACACACACACACACACACACACACACACACACACACACACACACACACAGACCTTTTTCTAAAAATGCTTTTTTTTTGGATTCAGGGGGTCTCAAAACATATATTTCTAGTGAAATCTCCACATCGAGTTTTTGGGTCGAATACAATACTTCCCCTACTTACCATTAGAGAAAGTAAAAAAGGACTGATCAAAAAGTTTATTATTCATAGTAATCCCCCATGGCTGGAGTACACGTGGCGTCACCTGATTCAGGCACTTACAGCCTCTATACTATGTGGCTTTTTCAGCCCCTTTTGGGCCCCAGCCTCCCTCAATTTTTGCCTCCATTCATCCCTATCTTCTGCTTTTCGTCTCCACATTCGGACTCCCAAAATCTGTAAGGCATCTCTTCTTACTGTATCTTCCCAACGGTTTTTCGGTCTGCCTTTAGATCTTATATTATAAAATTTTCCTTCTAACATTTTTTTTGGGATCTGTTTCTCTTCCATTCTTTGAACATGTCCCGCCCATCTTAATCTTCTAATCTTAATTTCTTGTGCTATGTCAATATCTTTGTATATCTCATATAATTCTTTATTATATCTGTTTCGCCATACTCCATTAACTTTGGTTGGTCCATATACCCTTCGAAGTATCTTCCTTTCGAATATTAACAGTTTCTCCTCCATGGCTTGAGTCAATGTCCAAGCCTCACAGCCATATATTAGCACTGGTTTAATCAATGTTTTATATAATCTTATTTTTGTTTTAGGGAATATTATTTTATTCCTAAATATTTTCCATAATGAAGCATATGCTTTATTTGCTGCTGTTATTCAAGCCTTTATTTCCTCATTTTCATCATTTTTATTATTTATAATTGCTCCTAGATACTTGAAGCTATTAACTATTTCCAGATGGTTTTCATTAGTGCTGGTATTTCTGCTTTTATTCTTACTACTTCTCTTTTGTATCATGACTTTTGTTTTCTCTTTATTTATCATAAGCCCTACTTCCTTTGCATTCTCCTCCAATTTTGTGTATATTTCTGAAACTGCATTGTTGGATCTCCCTACTATATTTATTTCATCTGCATATGTTAATAGCTGTACGGATCTATAATATATTGTGGATTTTACATCTACTGGTAGTTTCCTAATAATATATTCCAGTGTTAAGTTAAACAAGGTGGGTGCCTGCCCATCCCCTTGTTTTAGTCCATTTTCTATATTGAAACTGTCTGTTATATAGTTCCCAATTCTAATTTGGGCTGCAGTATTATACATTGTGGCTTTCACTAAATTTATTAACTTCTCTGGAATTTGGAACTCTTCCATAATATAATATGTCTTTCCCCTTTCTATGCTGTCATATGCTTTCTGGAAGTCTATAAAAATTTGATGTATCTCTATATTATATTCCCATGTCTTTTCTAGGATTTGTTTAATTGCGAATATTTGATCCAATGTTGATCTTCCAGGTCTAAATCCTGTCTGATATTCCCCTATTATCTTTTCTGCATATGGTTTAAGTTTATTGTAACAATGGTTGTAAATATCTTATATCCTGTGCATAGGAGAGATATTCCCCTATAATTCTGACATTCTTGTTTATCTCCTTTATTTTTATATATATATTGGAATTGGAATGATTGTACTGGTTTTCCACTGCGTTGGTATTACTTCCTCATCCCATATCCATTTTATTAATTTATATAAACTCTGTTCATCTAGAGATTAGAGGAGATATAAACAAAGCACCGGTTTGTATCACTCCGCGGCCACGTACTTTCACAATGACGCAACACGGTTACCTACCGCTACGCGTAGGTATAATATGCATTTTACACTGCTAAAGGATATATTTACTTGATCCAAATAACATATAGCACATGGAAATTAACTACTACTTATGTCATCTCTGTCCACAATAACACTTTTTCATTTCCTGCTCACAATCTCGAAACCAATCTCCAGAAGCAGCTTGTGGAGGGAAGTTCGTTTTAAATCTGGAAGATCGGGATCAGAGTTAACTGCCAACAGCATTTTGTTTAAGGTGGGCGTTCATTGTTAACGAAGAACTGGTGAACTTTTCGACGGATTGCAGATCTCACACTCACAAATTCGTCGCAAGCTGCATCCATCATTTATGTAGCACGTGGTCGCTTTTTACCGGTATCTTCACCAACTGACGATTTTTCTTTGGGTGTACTGTAAATACTTGCAACTGACACACCGGTAAACTCGGATGTTAATTTCAACACGTCTTCGATAGCAAGCTCGGGATATTTCTCGCAGAACTAGTTAAATACGTTCAATATTGTTGTCTTTTCACCACTTCGCAATGGTTTGCCACACTTATGTTTCACAACTCACTTGTTCCGCCATGTTACTTTCATACTGAATAATGCGCGCGCAGAATGAGTTAGGCTGGTTACAGATTCACTTAACTGCGTATTCTTACACTTTAACTATGCTTAGTACACTTAGTTCATGCTTTAGCAAACATTAAATGACATTTCAGACCTCAGTAACAGTATTTCTTCAAGGGACTATTTACACGGCGAAAGCGTCAAGCAGGTGCGCTGTGGCCAAAACGCACGTGGCTTTGTTTACGTCTCCTCTAATCTCTAGATGAACAGAGTATAGTCTTTCCTTTATTTTATTTCCACCATATTTATATAGCTCAGCTGGTATGTTATCCACACCTGGGGATCTATTATTTTTCATTGCTCATAGTGCTATTTCTACATCTATTATGTTAGGTGGTTCTACTTCTTCTGTATTTCACTTTTTCTTCTTTTTTTGTGATTCTGATGCGTTCGGCATCTTTCCTATTGTAGAGTTAAGCAGCTCCTGAAAGTATTCCTTCCATCTAATTCCTATTTCTGTCTCATTAGCTATAAGTTTGCTATTTTTATCTTTACATGTATTAGTTTGGGGTTTAAAGCCTTCTCTTAAGTATCCAGTTTCTCTATATGCCCTCCTTAAGTTATTATCTTTAAGATTTTCTTCTATTCTTTCGATGCTTGCCTCTATGTTCTTCCTCTTTTTATTACAGCACATCTTGTGCGACATTTTCCTCAGCTCTTCGTATTCCTGCCTTTTCATTCTTGTAGGCCTGTCCAGCCATTTTCTATAAGCTTCATTTTTTGCATTTACCATTTTTAAACATTCATCATCAAACCATTTCCTGCTATTATCTCCAATTTGCGTTCCCAGCGTTTCTAGTGCTGTCTCTTGTATTGTTTCTTTTGTTCGATTCCATAGTTCTTCTATAGTTTCATTTTCCTCTACTTCTGTCCTTGCTAAATAGTGTGTTAGTTTCTCCTGATATTTTACTTTAGTTTCCTCTTCCTTGAGCTATTCTGTGTTGATTTTGTTTATTCTGCATTCTGTTTTTTTCTTATAGAAAATTTTACTATATTTAAATCTGGATCTGACTAGGCAATGATCCGATTCACTGCTTGCCCCTCTATATGATCTTACATCCATTATTTTTTTCTTGTGTTGTTTGTCTATTAGTATATGGTCAATCTGGTTTCTTGTTTTACCATCTGGTGAAATCCATGTTTCCTTGTGGATTCTCTTATGTTGATGCTACTATCATTTCCTTACTGGTGGCAAAATCTATTAATTTTTGTCCATTATTGTTTGATATTTCGTGCAGACTATGTTTACCTATTGTATCTTGGTAGTATCCTTCCTTACCAATTTATGCATTTAAATGTACATGCACCCACAGAAGAAAAAGAGGACGCAATAAAAGAAGATTTTTACCAAAGATTAGAAGAAGAGTATGAGCAGATACCTCATACATACATTACATTAAAATCATCCTAGGAGATTTTTTTGCAGTTTCTAGGATAACTTTACAGAAACTTTTGTTCATATGATCTGGTTGGTCATGCAGCTGTGAGTTTGTTTGTTCTTTAAATTTATGTTCCAATTCAGTTTTATATTTGTTCCAATCTGCTTTTTTGAAGTTCCAATACAGATTCGTAAGACCTTGACTGTTATTTGTTTTCTCTAGTTTTATATCAGCAATTACTGTTCTGTGACCAGAACTTGGATCTTCTATAACTTGTTTTTTAATTTTTGAAACAATATCTGTTGTAGCTAACAAGAGGTCTGGGTTACTGCCTGCTCCAGAGTAATGTATGAAGGTTGTGGGATCTTCTTTACTATAAATCACTTCAAAAGTTGTGGTATTCAAAAATTCTTCCACTATCTTCCCTGTAGAATCCACTTTTTCATAACCCCATCTTTTGGAATGAGCATTGAAATCCCCAATTACGATTGTTTTATTTAATTGGTCAATAAGAGAGAGATCTGGTTCATTCCTGGGAGGATTGTAAATACTGTATAAATGTAGATGTGTTTTGTTATCCCAAAAATTTAGCTTTATTAATTCACTTTTATCTGTGTTATCCACTTCTTTAACAATTTCAAAGGAGGATTTAATATCCTTTTTGACTCCAACTAATACTCCACTACTTATCTGTCTATTTTTGGGTAGTAGGTGTAGTAGAAAACCAGTAAAATTGAAGTATTTAAGTTGGTCATTTGTTAGATTTGCTTCCTGTATGAAAAATATATCAATATTATAGTCAAATACAATTTCATTCAGTTCTACTCTTTTTGTTTGTGTGAGACCACCCGCATTCCATTGTAGAAGTCTGATGTTAGATCTTCTATTAATATAATGTGTTGGTTCTCGAGAAGTAGTCCCCACCCGGAGATCCGAATGGGGGACTATTTTAACTCCGGAACATTTTACCCCTCGAGTCATATTGCATAAATATTGAAGAGACTTAGCAATAAATGTAACCACTTTTTAGAGAGCACCATATTTTTATGTTTTGGCGGTCACATCACTCTCTCACAACCCCCAAAATGTCTGGAGGACCACACCTGTCGTTGGTTTACGGGTCTCACTGACCTGACCGGGAGAATTATCAAAATAAATTCACTGACCATATCCTCTGATTACCAATCAGAGGACGTATACATGCCATGGCAGGTCAGCATGTTATGGGTTAAGGTTTTATAGAGAAATTAGAGAAATGGAGAGGTTGGAAAAATAAAGACTCCCTAGCCCTCAGGAACCCTAATAGCATCGGGGTCGGAAGAGAACAAGAGTTGACCAAGGTAAGGTCAGATAGAAAAGTTACAGTGAGGAGCAAAACACCAGTAAGTGGAAGTAATGTTCTGCTCAGCTTGGGTACCTTGTGGTCACTATTCACAAATCCCCTAGACGGAGACCCCTGAGTACTTTTTAAAATTATATTCATCTTATTTTCTTGAAGGTAGAAACTTCTTAACAGCCTTTTGGTATTTAAATTTCTCTCTTTTTTATGTATAAAATCTGTATTATTAGCCATTAATTACTGCAGTAGCCACCACCCCCAGGAGGCACACACCAATAGCAGCTATGGAAATACTAACCAACCAATGCCCCATTGAATATGAAATAGAAAAAGCGGCTCTTCTTCAACACGAAAAGTTGATCAGACTCCCATTCAATACATGGCACAAGAGAAATTTTACACATACGCTAAAGACTCAGGAGAGCTTTCTTTCCAAAATTCAAGACATCAAGAAGAATGTATACCTTCCTAATTCAAAGGAAAACTTCATAGCTAAAGTCAATCTGACACAAACATTAGACATCACATATAATTTACACCTGACAGAAGTTAAGAAAAGTGATACTCCAACTAGTGTTCTAAAATTATTGGGATTAGAGACAATCAATACTAGATTTCCAGAACACGAATGGCTCCATATTTATACTGATGGATCATTGATATCAAACCAAGATGGAGCAGGTGCTGGAGTCATATGTCACCTCTTTTCCTATTACAAATCTTTAAGTTATGGAACTACAAACTTTGATGGAGAAATTGAAGCAATTCGAATGGCCCTACAAAATCTTTTGTACAGAATTTCACATTTTCAGCAAGCAGTTATTCTCTCAGATTCCAGGGCAGCAATTATAGCAATTACTTCCAAGTTGTCACCAAAAAACCAAACTATTATAGAATGTTGGAAGATGCTTAGCCATCTAATAGCACTTCAAAAACACCTAGTCTTCCAATGGATACCGGCTCACTGTGGACTGAGTGGTAATGAGAAAGCTGATTTTCTTGCAAAAAAGGGTACCAGCAATGTGCAGAAATCAATAGTTAATCTACCATTTTATGCAGCTAAAAGATTAGTCAACTCTGAATTCAAAAAAATTATTGAAAATATTACTATGAAAAATCAAAAAATAAAAGATGGGAACTACCAATCATTCAAACAGTAATTCCTGAGTATCCTCAAAAAACAGCAGTTGCAACCTTCAGGTTGATTACAGGACACGATTGTCTGGCAAAACATTTAAACAGAATTGGGATATATTCTTCACCACTCTGTCCTCTATGTGATCTGCAAGAGGACCACCTTCAAATATGCCCGGCCAGTTCTAATGCCCCATCCATCAGTGAAAAATATTGGAGAGCAAGAGGATTAATGACTTCATTGTAGGAAATCCAGCATTAGCTAACAACAACAACAACAATTGTATATCCCCTGATAAGTGTGGTCACCATAGTAACAGACCTCATGCAATAAGTGATTCTGTTAAAGATACATTGAGGGTTCACATTCAGCTGATTCCAAAAGTTGAGTCCCATTACTTGCATAGGAATACTATACTCCATCCAGCCTTAGATCCGCCCCTTGTATCCCTCCGCAATAACCTGTGACTAATACAAAACAAACATCACGTGGATTCATGCCTCATGTTTATGTGGCAACAGAACGATATTTACTTAGGAGTTTTAGGAATATTGCTGCTATCGTGTTACATTCAAGTAGTCTTTACCAGGGTTATCATACATCTTGAAAACTCACAGACAATCGCCGATATTTAGGGTACTACATTTTATGGTGTGCTTTGGTTTCGGTGTATCACGGGTTAGTTGTTGACGGCTTGTGTTTACACTAAGTGCGGATCTAAGGGTGGAGGAATTATAGTAGACTTTTTCTGAAAGCTGAGCTAATTTTCTCAAAATTGTAGAGACTTTACTCTGGATGGTTCACTCAACAAACATAAACCAGCTACACGCAGGCAGTATCAACAAATTGTTGACAACGAATATAACATTGGTAATTATTATTTATTTATGCCAAACTTACTGTTGGTGTTTTTAAACACACAAGCCGTGTGTGGGCAAAGTTTGAGAGGTAGAACTGGAACTTAAAAATTCAATGCCACAACTGGGATTTGAACCACAGACCTTCCGCTTACCACACACACGGCTTGTGTGTTTAAAGACACCAACAGTAAGTTTGTTGGCATAAATAAATAATAATTACCATCTGAAGGTTATTTAATCCTGGGATATAAAGTACTTACAATAGTAAGTCACCATTGGGGTAATTGTCTCTGATGTGAGACTGCCTTTGTGGTTTACCAGGAGAAATACGAACTGGTTTGAGAATTTAATGCCATTCTGGTAGTTTGTCACAATAGCTCAGTGGTTAGAGCAGCCGCCTGGTAAGCGGAAGGTCTGTGGTTCAAATCCCAGTTGTGGCATTGAATTTTTAAGTTCCAGTTCTACCTCTCATAACATTGGTATTTTTAAACCTAAAAAAGATCAATGTGAACTTTGTTCTAGCTATACTAAATTAACTACCGATCAAAAATTATTGCAGAAAGAAGATTACGAGAAACACAAACACAACAAAGAATTAGCTAGAAACCAGAAGGAAGTGACTGTTCGTTAGCTTGTGCGGTATTTGATTTTCAGAAAGTGCTTCAAACTCCAATGTCAGATGTCAGCGTTTTTTATTATAAGAGGAAGTTTAGCACATATAATTTCACTGTGTATGATTTAGGTAGTAAAGATGGTTACTGCTACATGTGGCATGATTCTATTGCTAAACGTGGAGCAAATGATGTTTTTGTGAAGCAAAAAGAGGAAGAAGGGAAAAACAAAATAAGCTTCTTCTCTGACAACTGCAGGGGTCAAAATAGGAATAGGTTTGTTTTTGCCCATCACGTTTTTGCATCCCAGTATTATAAGATAGATATTTCACACATGCATTCCTTAATAGAAAAGTGAAAGAAAGGATTAGAAATTTTCACACCACAGCAATGGTAAATGCTAGTGAGTGTGAGTGTGTCGGGTTTAAGGGCCCGTCGACAACTTGGTCATTAGGGCCGGTAAATGCTAGTGAGATCAGCAAAAGTTACGGGAAATTCCTATAAAGTTAAACAGATGACACAAACAGATTCTTTTTTTATTTCAAATCTTTACTAGGTTTCCAAAACTGGTCAACTGATTCTTCAGGAAACTCTGTTATGTGGAATAAAATCAGAGAATTTTCCGTCTGTTCGGCAACTTTTCATGAACCAAAGTTGAGATATTAATTTGATGAAGATTATCACACTCTACCTTTGCAAAAAGGCAGAAAAGGTAGACCTGCCATGGAATGCAAACATTTACCAAGAACCTACAGCAGAACTATTCCATTATCACCTGCAAAATATAAAGATCTCATTTTCTTGTGCAAAAGTAGAAACATTCCTGAATGTTATCATTGTTTCTACTATTCTCTAAAGTACAGCTATACAGGAGTTGAATCAGAATCTACAGATGACGAACTGCAGAGGAAGAAGTAGAGTGTGATGTAAAATCTAATGTTCAGTTTAACAGTACTTTTAAAAATGTGTCCTTTTTATGTTTGTACTGTGTTGACAAGTACTAGAATTGATACAATTAAAGCTGTTCTTTGCTGCAAGTAGAGATTACTTTATTTTATTTTTAATAAAAAAACCTCTACTGTAACTTGACTTTTTTCATAATTTCCGCGGAAAAACATCGTAACTCAAAAAACTTCACACCTTGTAATGGAAAAAATATAATAGCTTCAGTAATTGAATTCTGATAAGGTTAACATTAATACACTGTATTAACAGATACATAATGAGTACTAATACCTTAACTTCAGACCCAAATATGAAAACAGTGATTTTTCATTGTTCTTTAAACTTTGTTTTTGCTCTCCTGAAAAGTTATGAAAAGTGAGTTACGATCTTCTTCCTTGGGAGGTGCTATTTGTTTAATATGAATGAGAATAGGAGAAATCAACCTAAATAGCCAGGCATTGTCTGTAATACTTTAAGGCTAACCAGAAGCAAAGCAAATGCATAAAAAGGAGCACATGTCCAGCAAAAGCCGGATGATTGGTCATCCTAACTAAGGGTAAAACAAAAACTAAGGTTCAGGTTACTGATTTCAATGAGAAGAAAGATTCTGCAACACTTTATGCAATTATCTTGAAAATTATGGAAGTTACAATGTAAACAGTATTTCTGTTGTTTCATTTATATAACTGCCTTTAATTACTGACATATTGGCACCTTTGATTTTAGAAACATTTACTTGATGTTAACTACCTTACATTGAATTTTTACTTCAAGTTTATGCTACATTCTTTTAAAACAAGTTCCATTCACTTTCACATTCACATTTCCAGAGTTTATGGAGAGTACGGAATAAATCCAATTAAGAAAACAAATTCCTATCCCAGCTGGTAACTGAACCCAGAGCTTTTCACTGGGAAGTCATTAATGAACACTTAATTCTGAGGTAATCTGTAAACTGCTTTGAATAAAACAATTCTAAGAGAAAGACACTTTTGTAAATGCATGTTAAGTTGACAAATTTGTAACTACAACTTTTTTTAACGCTTTCATGACATAGAACGTTTGTTTCAAAGTTCCCAACATGTAAAGAAGGAGAAAACTGAAATGTTTACCCTTAAAGGTGTAACTAAGACCTTAAGATGCATGCAATCCTAGAGACTGCATACACATTTAAATCGCCAATGTTGAGCTTAATGCTTCTTGTTTAATTTTTATTTTCTCTACTGGTAAGTAGGGGAAGTATTGTATTCCACCCAAAAATTCAAAGTCGAAATTTCACCGGAAATACATGTTTTGAGGCCCCCTGAATCCAAAAAAAGCATTTTTAGAAAAAGGTCCGTGTGTGTGTCTGTGTGTCTGTCAGTCTGTCAGTCTGTCAGTCTGTGGACAGCATAGCTCAAAAACGAAAAGTCGGTTTGAGACAGAATATTGACCAATGGAGGGTCGTTCATGTAAATATTTTTGTAAGAGTGTGTAAATTTCTAATTCTTTTAATTTGGGTGTATCAGGGACTTATTTTTCAATATTCAAGATAGCCAATGTTTTCTTGTCACTTCGTGTTCAACCAATGAGAACTGTTGCGCGGATGAATACAAAAGAATGGCGGTGTTGCGTCAGGAAGACGCCAAAGGACTAGTTTTCATTAGCGTCTGTATGCTCATGATGATCAGACGTGTGTTTGGTAGTGTGTGAACATGGAACTTTCACCAAACTTTTATCCTGTGTAAAGTCTTTGAATAATTAATATGGTGCTAAAAGTGTAAATTAACGAATAAATATGTTGTGATAAAGGAACGTTGATTTATGCATTCCATTCTGTAACCATCGACCCTGAAGATAAGAGTAGCATCTGCTATCACACTATTTCATCATTCAGTAAAAACATTATTCCTGCTGCTATATTCCGGTATGCTATGTACAGAACCATTATAAAATCCGCACCAAAATGGCTTACCCAACGTGAAGCGTGAATTTAGAATGGAATGCAAAATTGCGAGTACGATAAAACATCAAAAGACGCCATCTCATCGCGCAGGAAAAAGACGCCATTAGACCATCGTTTGATATTAACGACCCATCGGAACATCGATGCATGAATAATCAACGTGGGAAAAACACCGGAGATCATCTAGCGAAGCCAACTACCCAGGAAACGTAAATAACTGGACGAAGAACCAACGGAAAAGAAAGTAGGACCCAAAATTTTTGTTTTTACATACATTTTATTTCCATTTGTTAATGTTTCTAAGAAGCGGAAAGGTAGTGGGACTTTTAACCTTAAGTGAATTAAATAAAGAAATTAAAATGTCGCGAAAAGAGATAGAAACAGGAGTGGGGGAAGGGGCAGATAGGCCTAGTTATCAGGTAGAATTAGAAAGTGAGGAACAGGTGGAAATAAGCAAAGACCAAAGGTTAATGATGATCATGTTTGAAAGACTAGAACAAAGTTTAGGTCAGAAACTGGAACAAAACAAGGTAGAATTAGGTCAGAAAATGGAGCAAAATAATGCAGAACTGAAACAGGACATAGAACAAAGTTTAGGTCAGAGTATAGGTCAGAAACTGGAACAGAATAAGGAAGAGATAGGTCAGAAAATGGAGGAAGTGAGAAAAGACTTAGAACAGAAAATGGAATTAGGTAGACAGAACTTAGAACAGCAAATGGAATTAGGTAGACAGAACCTAGAACAGAAAATAGAATTAGGAAGACAGGAGTGTAAAGAAAATATGAAAGTAATGGAAACTAATTTAAAATTAGTACATAAAAACTTAAATGAAACAAAGGAAGCCTTAGAAGCTAGGATAGAAATCGTAGGAGATAGGATGGGAAAGATAGAATCAGAGATGAGAGAGAACAAGATTGTGTTAGAAGGAGAAATTGCTAGATGTACAGATGAAATAACAGAATGTAATACAAGTGTAGACTGTAAGATAACAAATGTAAAAGCAGAAATAACTGAGGAATTAAGGAAAGAGATTGAGGTAGTAAAGAAAGACATTATTAATGAAACTGTAGAACAAATTGTAATTCCTAAAATTAAGACAATGAATGATGTTGTGCTTTCACAACAGGATGCTATAAATGATATGAAACAAAGCCACTTAGAAATAAAGAATGATTTAAAATCAATTTGTGAAGAAATGAAAAAAGGGAAAGAAAGTTTGGCTAATGTAAATGATGTTGTGAAGGCATTACAAAGACAAGATGATTTAGATGTAAGTAATGTACAAGATGAGAGTTATTTGAATAATGTACAAAATGTTGAATCACCATACAGAGAAAGAGGTTCACAACCAAACAATGACTCAACACATAACACATGTTACACCAACAGCATATTACATGAAATCACACCACCTACATTTGACGAGGAGAAGGGAGACGATCCAAAACTCTTTGTTAAAGAGATGGAAGAATATTTTAAAGTGAAAAGGATACCAAACGAGCTTAGGATGATGATAGTTAAGAAAAGCTTAAAAAACAAGGCGTTAGAATGGCTCAGGTTAACCCTAGCTGGTCATGAGTCGTATAGCTCATTCAGAAATTTATTCCTATCAAGGTATTGGGGCCCAGCTAAGCAAAACCAAAGTAGGGTAGAGCTAGCGACAGGTAGATACGATCCAACCAAAGGGTTGTCGCTAGTCGATTATTTTATGAAAGTAGCCAACAAAGGAAAGCTATTAGACCCCAACTTGTCGGAGGCAGAACTAATTGCCAGCATAACAAGACATTTCCCAGACACAGTGAGAACAGGGTTAATTGTTGCGAGGCCAGTAGATTTTGCAGATATGATAGAATTGCTGACAGCCTTCGAAACACAAAATGGTCGGCCTAATGAGCATAGACATAGGAACGGTCACCCAAACTCACCCATCCTAAACCGGAACACGGCTACGAACAACCAGAGTGAGGGAGAACATACAAATACTAGGAGCACCCATGAAAGGGGGAGAGGGGCACACCATTTCCCACAACCACATAATCATGGCGAGAGGATGGAGAACACAAGACAGCGGTACCACGACACGATACCGAGGGGTGAATCGAGATACAGAACGCATAGATATGATCGTGGAAGACCAGGAGACCGTACCCATCAAGTGAATCATATACGATTCTGTAGGGAATACTTGAACAGCCATAGGCCGTCATACAATAGGGGTTCACGTCAAAGGGGCAGAAACCAAGGGAACACCGACAACGTAAGACAACAGGAACAGAATGAAAATGTGCCGGATAGGACCGATACTGCACAGAATACAGAAACGACGATCACCTCCAACGTCCAGGAAAACTAAGTACAAGTCAACTTTGTGTCCCGGAAGTTGACCTGTGTGGCAGTAGGGGCAATATTGACCAATGTAATGTAGGTACCTTGAGAAGACAAGCGAATGAAAGAAAGGAAATAACCAATCCACCAATGATTAGGCTGAAGGTATGGGGTATCGAATTGCCGGCGATGATTGATACAGGAGCCAGCACATCAGTATGTGACGAACAGTTATTCCAGGAACTGATAACTAAAAGAAATGCTGAGTTCTTGCCTGTGTGTGGAGTGTATTGCAGCACAGCAATTGGCAAGAAAAAGGAACATGTTAAATACCAGGTAAGGCTGGTAATTGAAATCGGAAGTTGGAAGTTCGATTTTATTGCCCTAGTAATACCTAGACTAACAGCTACCCTAATCATTGGCAGTGATTTGCTTAACCTTTGGAGGTCGGTGATTAACTATGACCTACATGAATTTATTATTAAGGAAGGAGCCTCAGAATGCACTGCGAAGTTCCTGGAGGAAGAAACATGCCAGGAGGAACCAGACCAGACAGGGATCCATCCGGATGAACAATTCTTTGTGGAGAACATCAATGTCCACGAGAATAGGTTGGTAGACCTAAGGGTAAACAAGAAGAAAACAGGTTGGACGAGCGAGGAGGAAACTAACGTTTGCAGCCATTGGATCTGCACGGAAGACGAGTATGTTACCTGGGACAACTACCAACCTGAACCACTACCAACAGATGGAGAAGAATCGATGTCACAGCTAATCGATGAGAAGGTCTGGGGGGCACATGGCATCTCTGAAGAGGAAAGAAACCAACTCAGGAAAATATTGATTAAAAACAGGAAAGTTTTTAATAAAAAGCCAGGTACGTGTAATAAGTACATACATACTTTTACAGTAACAGATATTACCCCCTATTCACATAAATCTAGGCCCATCCCCAACTCCATCAGGGAGGAAGCTGACAGAGTGATCCAGAAAATGTTAGCGGACGGAATAATAGAGCCGTCGGACTCATGTTATGTGAATCCAGTAGTATGGGTCCATAAGAAAGGGGGAAAATTGAGGATGACCATCGACGCAAGGAAGATAAATACACATACCTTGCCGGATCATTACAGGCCTGAGGGGGTAGACCAACTAATATCGAAATTGAAGGGAGGTCAACATTTTACAAGTCTTGACTTGACAGCATCATTCTGGCAAATTCCTCTTCATCCAGATGTCAGGAAATATACCTGTTTCTTGCACAAAGGAAAGGTATACCATTTTTTAAAATGTGCCTTTGGACTATCGACCAGTAGCAGTGCACTACTGAGGGCTCTAGACAAAGTTTTTGGGGATACCATTGAGACTTTTGTAACGCAATATGTCGACGATTTTTTGATATACAGCAAGAATCCCGAGTCGCATTTACATCACATAGATTATGTATTATCCAGGTTCCAGGAAAGCAACATGACCCTAAATTTAGAAAAGTGTGAATTTTTCGTCAAAGAGGCTGAATTTCTAGGCCACATCATTACACCTGATGGTATACAACCTAAACCGGAGAGGGTCAAGGCCATAGAGCATATACCACCCCCACGTAACTTAAAACAGTTGAGAAGGTTTCTGGGCATTTTACAGTACCAGTCAAAATTCGTGGTCAACTACGCTAAGGAATTGGTACCCCTTAGAGCACTGTTGAAAAAAGATACTAAGTGGGAATGGAATGCTGAACACCAGGTGGCCTTTGAGAATATCAAAGAACTTTTCAAGCACAGTATTCTCCTGGAACGACCGGATCCAAATTCACCTTTTCTAGTATACACCGATGCTAGTGCGCACTCATATGGAGCAATATTAGCACAAGAAGATGCAGATGGCAACAAACATGTGATTGCCACAGCTTCTAGATTTTTAAACAAGATAGAAGCCAATGCCTGCATAACCGAATTAGAAATAGGTGCAATCCATTTTGCGTTACAAAAGTTCAGACAATATATATATCTTTATAAAATAATTATATATACAGATCACGTAAGCCTGTCCTTCATTCAAAAATGCAAGCTAACCAACTCCAAAATCTCAAGGTACATACATGAGATAATGTCACACGACATAGAGGTCAAACATATCCCGGGGAAGGAGAACATCTTCAGTGACTTATTGTCAAGATTAAGGTCGGAGAGTCACATACCCGAGACGATATACAATCCACACCATGAAATTAAAATCATGCAGATAAACAGCAAAGAAAGCAACGAGATCTTGCAAGACTTCAAAAACATAGCGAAGCTACAAGAAGAAGACCCTGAATTGAAGAGGCTATTCGACAAGGCTCCAGACATAATACCAAGATTGGATGCCAAGATAGGCAAATTTAGGGACATCCTATTTAAATTGCATGGTCGCGACGTAAGGAAGTGGAAAATGATGGTACCAAATTCCTTACAGGACAGGGTCATTTTGGCATTCCACCACTCGATGCTTCACTCTGGTACTGAGAGAACAATGCTTGCAATCGAGGAAGTATTGTACATCAAACATCTTGGCAAGAAAGTCAGGAAGTTAATTTCCTCATGCGACCTATGCCAGAAGGCCAAGCCAATTAATGTAAGGTACGATGTCATCCCACAATCCATCGTGAGGAACGAGAAAAATGCATTGGTGTGTATTGACGAGCATGGAGAGCTACCAAGGGGGAAAGATGGAAACAGATACATCTTTGTCATGTTTGATGTTTTCACAAAATTCACTAAAATATACCCCATTAAGAACATCAAAAGCAGAACATGCCTAGATAAAATCGTCAAGGACTACATCCCAAAATATGGGAGGATAAAATGTATTCTATCGGACAATGCAACAATGCATAAGAGCAAGCTATTCCAGAACACCTTAGAAACATTAGGAATAAAATTGTACTATTCCTCAGCATATTATCCCCAGGGAAACCCAACTGAGAGAATCATGAGGGATATAAGTATTTATTTTGGTTTACTCTGCCACAGAGACCACACTTCCTGGACGGAAAAATGCGGATATATAGAGGAGGTGATTAACCATTCGGTGAACCCCACAACCAAGTTCGCCCCAATCGAATTGATGACCAACACGAAACCAAAAAAATTAGCAATTGACATTGACACTACGATGGCTGCCCAAAGAGAATTATCAGAGAAGGAAAAATGTCAATTGGCATTCAGAAGATTACAGCAGAAGGCTGAAAAAGGGAGGAACAAGGTGAAAAGATTCGTCAGGAAATGGTCCCCACAAATTGGAGAAAAGGTGCTCTTAAAAAGCCACAAAGCATCCAAGGCATCTGAAAAAAGATCTGGAAAGATGGAGCTATTGTATACTGGACCACTGGTCATAACAAAACAGCTGGGTGACCACACGTATGAGCTACAGAATACAAATGGCAAGTTGGTAGGAAGATACCATAAAAATAAATTAAAGCCATACAAAGAAAGGACCAAATAGTCTTTGTCAACGAATGTGTAAGGCAGGAGTAGTAGAGATGAAAGAAGATAATTTTTAATGGGTTACTTATAGAAAATTATGTTCAGATTAGGAATTACAACAAGGAAGAAAATCAACATAGTCATTGGCTATATCGACCACAAAGAGCATTGTCGACAAAAACTGACGAGGACACTGATTGTCATTAAAGAAAAGAATCATAGCGACGGAAGATAATATGTTTTTGACATAAGGATGTCAGGGACAAAAATAAAAATGAATCAATTATGATGAAAAAGATATAATATTTCGACACAAAGATGTCGAGGGTAAATTGAGAAGAAAAATAATACAATTACAGAATAATTGTAAGTATAGAAGTTTTCTCTTATAGAAATAAGAGACAAAGAAATGACAATTAGTGAAGTGAGGAAAACCATAATCAGAAAAACAATGCCCATGAATTAAGATGAATATAGCCAATGCTAAGCTCGAAGAAGTGTTGAACCAAACAACAATGAATAATAACCCAATTAAGAAAATTAGTACCATTAGTAACATCAGAGTTTAAGAACCGACTCAACAACCTGCCTATACATAAGCTTATAAGACAAAGAAGGCAAAGAACTGAATAAAATATTGCCATAAACATGATCATAATCATTAGCTCAAAATTTGTATCCTGTTTTTCTCTCCTCATAGCAATGAATACAAGTCAAAAACCACATAATAAACCATGATACACTTAAATTATATTTGTGTCAATGTCAAATGTACAATAACTGAGTATGTGTTGTATAAGAACTGAATATGTGTTGTACAATAACTGAATATGTATTGTATGATAACTGGATATATTATGTAATAACTGAATATGTTGAGTAATAACTAAATGTGTTATGCAAAAAACTGAATGTGTATTGTGTAATAACTGAATATGTATTGTATAATAACAGAACATATGTGGTATGATAGCAGGATATATTGTACAATAACTGAATATGTATTGTATAATAATTGGACATGTTGTGTAGTAACCAAATGTGTTGTACAATAACTGAATATGTTTTGTATAATAACTGAAGGTGTATTGTATAATAACAACATATGTGATATGATAACTGGGTATATTATACAATGACTGAATATGTATTGTATAATAATTGGACATGTTGTGTAATAACTAAATGTGTTGTACAACAACTGAATATGTATTGTGTAATAATTGGACATGTTGTGTAATAACTAAATGTGTTGTACAATAACTGGATATGTATTGTATAATAACTGAATGCATTGTGTAGTAATGGAATATGTGAAATTTATAAAGACATGCTGTATCATGTCAAAACAAAAGACAAAGACAAACAGTGAAGAAGACTGTTAAAAAAAAAAAAAAAAAATATTGTACAAAGTGATTGAATCATAGAAATAGGGAGAAGTATTGTATTGTGTTTCAAGATTGTAAATAAGGTGACAACTTGAAAAACAAAACAAGGGGCATATGAGACAGAATATTGACCAATGGAGGGTCGTTCATGTAAATATTTTTGTAAGAGTGTGTAAATTTCTAATTCTTTTAATTTGGGTGTATCAGGGACTTATTTTTCAATATTCAAGATAGCCAATGTTTTCTTGTCACTTCGTGTTCAACCAATGAGAACTGTTGCGCGGATGAATACAAAAGAATGGCGGTGTTGCGTCAGGAAGACGCCAAAGGGCTAGTTTTCATTAGCGTCTGTATGCTCATGATGATCAGACGTGTGTTTGGTAGTGTGTGAACATGGAACTTTCACCAAACTTTTATCCTGTGTAAAGTCTTTGAATAATTAATATGGTGCTAAAAGTGTAAATTAACGAATAAATATGTTGTGATAAAGGAACGTTGATTTATGCATTCCATTCTGTAACCATCGACCCTGAAGATAAGAGTAGCGTCTGCTATCACACTATTTCATCATTCAGTAAAAACATTATTCCTGCTGCTATATTCCGGTATGCTATGTACAGAACCATTATAAAATCCGCACCAGGTTAAAAACCAAAGTTGGTATTTAAGTTTAATGTCGTTCAAGGATGTGACACGAAGATTTTGAAGAAAATAGCCCCACCCTAAACTACCCTTTACATGGAAAATTTTTCGAAAATTTTTATTTTCTTGAAAATGGCTCTTACGATTTTGATTAAAATGTCATATGTTTGAGATATTTTTATGACAAATGAAATGTATATCTTGAATTTTCTGGCTATAGCCCCTGTAGTTGTATTTACTCTGGACGACTTTTGCATAACTGGTAAACCGTTAGAGATAGACCAAATTATACTATACAAAACATGTAGATCTTGCTAAAATACACAATTTATGCCTCAATAAATTTTCTTGTAGGGTGAACCATTTCGGAGATATACCTTGTTATGTGTGTGAGTTTCGGAAAACTTGGAACTTTCGTGAAATGGGTCATCGTTGTTCATTTTTTTATGTTACGTGTACAAAGAGAACGGAATCTCAAAGCTTTAAAAGATTTGACTATCGCACAAAGCCTACTATATTCCAATATTCCCCTTGCACCTACAAGGAAATAAGCAATAAGATAATTTGTACAAATGTTTATTTTAACTAACACGAAGAAGATATAGGAATAAGAGTTTGTAAGAATGGTTAGTACAAGAGTAGAGAAAGTCATGTGAGTGCAACACATCAGATTTTTCTACTGTAGTTTCTTTTAAGCTGTACATTTTGCTGTAGTTTGTAAGCTAATATTCAATGTTGTTGTTGTTGTTTTCTAGTGCCTTGCATCTGGCAATGAAGCCATTAGCATTCGTGCTTTCCAATACTTTTGAACTGTAGTTTCTTCTGATCTTAATGCTTCACAGGTCTTCAAGTGTTCTTCATTCATTTCTGCTGGATCGTTACACTGGACACATATCGGTGAGGCTGAGATACCTATTCATATTCAATGTAATAATGCATAAATTCCATTGATTTTGTGCTTACAAATAAGTAGGGGAGATTAATTAGTACACTGAGAGAAAAAATTACTATTCAAAGGAAAACTTCATATACGAGGTCTGTTCAAAAAGTATCGCAAATTTTGTGTGTTTTCAAAAAGTATTTATTTATTCATGAATATCTATTTTGTACCCTTCAAAGTAATCCCCACCAGATATTATACATTGTGTTAATGTTTTTTCCAATCCTTGAAGCACTTTAAAAAATTTTTTTTTGTGATCTTGTTCAGCTCCTCCTTCGATGCCTTCTTTATCTCCTCAATTGTGGCATAGCGTCATCCTTTCATGGGTCTCTTCAGTTTTGGGAACAAAAAAAAGTCACAGGGGGCTAGGTCTGGGGAGTACGGTGGCTGTGGCATCATAAGTGTGTTGTTTTTGGCCAAAATTTCACGCACAAGCAACGATGTGTGAGCAGGGGTGTTAGCATGGTTTCAAAAGCCAACTTTTGTTCTTCCACAAATCCAAGCATTTTTGGCGGATTGCTTCGCACAAATTGCGCAGAACTTGTAGGTGATATTCCTTATTGACCATTCTACCCTGTGGCAAGAACTAATGATGCACCACGCCCCTGCAATCGAAGATAACTGTAAGCAAAACCTTCACATTCGACCAAACTTGGCACGCTTTTTTCAGTCTTGGCTCGTGTGGCAGCATCCATTAGGATGATTGAGCTTTAGTTTCCACGTCATAACCATAAACCCATGATTCATCACCAGTTTGACCCTCTGGAGCAAATTTGGGTGTCACGGACAGAGTTCAACAGCTCCTTAGCAACGTTAATGCGATGGTGTTTTTGGTCGAAATTGAGCAACTTTGGTATGAATTTTGCAGCGACCCGTCTCATGCCCAAATCATTGGTCAAAATCAAATGGCACAAATCAATTAATATGTTTAGGTCCTCAGCAACTTCTCTAATGGTGATTCGACGATTGGCCAAAGCTATTTTCTTCACTTCTTCAATGTTTTCATCTGTTGTTGATGAGCTCAGGTGTCTGGGACGCTCTTTGTCGTCCACATCTTCTCGATCCTCTGACAACCTTTTGTACCACCAATAAACGTTGCTTTGGTCCAAGGTAGCTACAACATACACAACAGTCAACATTTGGAATGCATCTGTGCACTTAATTTTGTTTTTCACGCAAAATTTGATATAGATTCTTTGTTCCATTTTTTGGAATAGGCAAAATTCAAAGATGAGCCAAAACATCTGCAAGCAATAGCTATCAAAAATTAACTGAACATTCAAAATGGCCGAGCTTGTCAACATAAGTGAGGGACATGAGTACCAACATAATGGCACAAAACAATCAAAAATCAAATATATTAGCCTGCAAAAATTAAAAATTTGCAATACTTTTTTAACAGACCTCGTATAAAGTCAATCCAACACAAACATTAGACATCACATATTATTTACACCTGACAGAAAAAGTTAAGAAAATTGATACTCCAACTAGTGTTCTAAAATTACTGGTATTAGAAACAATCTGTACTAGATTTCCGGAACATGAATAGCTCCATATTTATACTGATGGGCCACTGATATCAAACCGAGATGGAGCAAGGGCTGGAGTCACGTGTCACCTCTTTTCCTAATACAAATCTTTAAGTTATGGAACTACAAACTTTGATGGAGAAATTGAAGCAATTCGAATGGCCCTACAAAATCTTTTGTACAGAATCTCACATTTTCATCAAGCAGTTATTCTCTCAGATTCTGGGGTGGCAATTATAGCAATTACTTCCAAGTTGTCACCAAAAACCCAAACAATTATAGAATGTTGGAAAATCCTTACCCATCTAACAGCACTTCAAAAACACCTAGTCTTCCAATGTATCCAGCAATATACAGAAATCTATAGTTAATCTACCATTTTATGCAGCTAAAAGATTAGGCAACTGTGAATTCAAAAAAATTATTGCAAAATATTACTATGAAAAATTAAAAAATAAAAGATGGGAACTATGACACATTCAAACAGTAAGTCCTGAATAACCTCAAAAAATGGCAGTTGCAATCTTCAGGTTGATTATGGGACATGATTGTCTGGCAAAACATTTGAACAGAATTGAGGTGCATTCTTCACCACTCTGTCCTCTATGTGATCTGCAAGAGAAATGGACCAAGACCACCTTCAAATATGCCCGGCCACCTCTAGCTCCCCATCCATCAGTGAAAAATATTGGAGAGCAAGAGGATTAATGACTTCATAGTCAGAAATCCAGCATTAGCTAACAACAACAACAACAACAACAAATATTTTCTTGAATACAAAACAAGTTAGTAAAAATTACTAACAATCTGTCACTTTCTTCTTTCCTGGAAGTTTGAAAACAGTGTTGTTATAATCAATTTAATCCAAAAGGTGAGTCGATTAATAGCACTACACAACACTTACTTTAGAATTTCCTGGAACACGTTTTGGAGGCTGACTTTCCTCCATTATGAACCGGACATCCAACTGGCTCTCCATGGTGTGGATGGTGATGTTTCCTCTGAGGTCTCCTCTGGTGGTGGTGCAAGAAACTTGCTGAAAATATCCTTTGACATCCCCCAGAAGGGTATTTTCAGCAAGTTCCTTGAACCATCACCAGAGGAGAGAGGAAACATCACCATCCACACCATGGAGAACCAGTGAATGTCTGGTTGATAATGGAGGAAAGTCAACCTCTTAAACATGTTCCAGGAAATTCTAAAGTAAGCGTTATGTAGTGTTATTAATCGACTCGCCTTTAGGATTAAATCTGTCACTTGTCTCACTCTGTACCACTTCTGGTGCACAGTGAGAACCATTTCCTTTCATTTTGTTACTTAAAAACACATAAAAAAGCTAGTGAAAAAAACAAATCTATTCTTGTAGACTTTAAGTTAAAGAAAACTTGAAGCCTCATTTCAGGGAGAATGCATCATCTTCACCTGTACCATAAGGACTCTCACTTTTTGTATCACTGCTGACTTTCTCAGCAAATTTTTTTCTGGAGTTTATCTTCTTTTGAAAAGTGCTCTGGCCCTTTTCTTCCTATCTGCCTCTTTCTTCTTAGCTTTTTCTCCAATAAAAGCTTTCTCTACGGTTGAAAATATCATGCTTGCACCTGCTGGTCATCCAACTCTTTTTATTACTTTCTCTACTGGTAAGTAGGGAAAGTATTGTATTCCACCCAAAAATTTGATGTCGAGATTTCACCGGAAATGTATGTTTTGAGACCCCCTGAATCAAAAAAAAAAAGAAGCATTTTTAAAAAAAGGTCTGTGTGTGTCTGTGGGCAGCATAACTCAAAAAAGAAAAGTCGGTTAAAAACTAAAGTTGGTATTTAAGTTTAATGTCTTTCAAGGATGCGATGCAAAGATTTTGAAGAAAATAGCCCCACCCTAAACTACCCTTTACATGGAAAACTTTTCGAAAATTTTGATTTTCTTGAAAATGGCTCTAATGATTTTAATTAAAATGTCATATGTTTGAGATATTTTTATGAAAAATGAAATGTATATCTTGAATTTTCTGGCTATAGCCCCTGTAGTTGTATTTACTCTGGACGACTTTTGCATAACTGGTAAACCGTTAAGAGATAGACCAAATCATACTGTACAAATAATGAAGATCTTGCTAAAATACACAATTTATGTCTGAATAAATTTTCTTGTAGGGTGAACCATTTCGGAGGTATTTCTTGTTATGTGTGTGAGTTTCAGAAAACTTAGAACTTAGGAGAAATGGATCATCGTTGTTCATTTTTTTATATGTTAAGTGTGCAATGACAACAGAATCTCAAAGCTTTAAAACATTTGACTATCGCTCAAAGCCTACTGTATTCTAACTTCCCCTTGCACCAATAAGGAAATAAGCAATAAGATAATTTGTGCAAATGTTTATCTTAACTAACATGAAGAAGATATAGGAATAAGAGTTAGTAAGAATGGTTAGTACAAGAGTACAGAAAGTCATGTGGGTGCAAAACATCAGATTTTTTTTCCTAGGTGCAACTTTGGAAATGAGAAATGCTTTGCTGAAAAGTCTCAGTGTGTACCAAATGCATCATCACACAAAATGGCTATTCAGCTTAAAACAGCTTTCAGGATTGTCTCCAGAAGCCCCTCAATTGACAACAATCACAATATGATTGCATTATACAGAATATTTATAATGTTTATGCAGAACTTGTAGAAAACATTAAACAACATACTATGTATAACAATTAACTCAAAATGTTGCATATAACATAACTACATACAATAAGTATATCTAACCTTCAAATTCACCATTATAGCCAAAGAGGTAGTAAACTAGGTGCAAGCTAATAGTGCTGACTCCATCCTAAAAAGATTGCCTGCCATGGAAAATAATTAATGCCTCACTATGTACCATGTCTGGTCATCTCCTTAGTGCCATGGCAGCACTGCTGCTTACCAAGCGGAAGACCCAGGTTCAACTCCTGGTACCAGCAAGGGGATTTTCTCCTCCTGGGAGACCTGGTCTGGAGTGCCTCATTGGGTCCCTGAAGGGACAATTGAGGAAATACTTGATTGAGGAGTAGTGGTCATGGTTGCATAGACCGCGAAACCAGCTGGGAGGAATCAAGATGCTGACCACGTACCACCACCAGCCTTGACCCAGAAAGGGCTGTTGTGCCTTGGATTATTGTTTATATACCATTTCTCACTCTGTACTATCCTCCCCAACTCTTTCCAAATGGGACTTAAACCATTTAAGTAGAAAAGCAAGGAGTAGGTGAGATGAACCACAGTCCAGAGCTCTACACTCTGTGAATAAAATATTTTACGTGACAGCAAACCTTATCACATTCAATGGACTATCCAAATAACTACAAGCAGTCGTCATCATAATCCCTTCGCACATACCAGGTAAGTCTTCTCATCCTGCAGATTGGTAACTAGGCAACCCTGAATTTCATAGAAGTTGTGAAATGCAGATGCTGACACCACATTCATCAGTCCACTGATTAGGGCTATGGTGATGCTCATTAAGTGCTCTAGTAGCGTAATGGTTAACATGCTGGAAAGTCATGGTGAAGGTCAGAAGTTTAAATCGTGCCTGCAAGTAAATGAGGTTGTTATTCTTTTCTGTTTATATTTCAAGAACATTCTGGCAAATTATGCATTCTTCCTGAACACATTAGAAAGTGGATTTGCCTAAATACGAAGTTCCAGGTGTTCGTGCTCTAGTGGCACAATGTTTTCAAATACAGAACAGTTTGAACACCTATTACAACTGCATGGAGGAAACAGGTAAATTTTAAAAGCTTATCTGTATGATGGTCCAGCATGATGTCACAGCCACTGTTAAAAGCACTACTTTGGGAACCAGAGATAATAATCATAATATGGGCTTGCAATCGTTATCTAAACCAGTCATTTCAGCCAAAATTGATAAGATGCAATGCAGTGAACACTGTTTACAGCATAGCCTGTAAAACACCAGGACTGCATAAATTCTCAGTCCACAGGTTCAGAAGACTCACATGGTATGAAGTGCCTATTAAATCAATCTAAAAAAAGGCATGCTTTATTAAAAGGTTGCCTAATTGGATACTACATAAAAAACAGAAAATATTTTACAGATATTTAATCTCAAATGGGAAAAACTGTATTCAACAGATTCAATATTTTAAAATAATTTAAAAATGTAATACCAGAAACTGATACAATGTGCTTAATGATAAAGTAAGTTAGACAGAGTAACACAAGAGTTAAAATAATGCAAACATACCCTAAAAATGAGCTCCCACGAGACCCAAGAGGTGAGTATGCACACACAACAATATTATGTTTTTTGCAGAAATCAACAAGCTCATGTTGCTGAAAATAAACATGAAGTTCCACTTGGAGATTTGCAGGAGGTATACGAGCTACCTGCAGTATTCTCTGTATCTGCTTTTCATTGAAATTTGAGATCCCAATAGCCCTTGTGCGGCCTGCATCAACTTGAGCTTCCATAGCCTGAATGAACATAAAACAAATAGTTTTCATCATGTATTAACATTAATATAAGAAATATCCCATTAGAAAAGTATCCCTGTACAGCATAGTTTTTAAAACATGGAATAGAATGTCATTCAACAGCAAAGTACTGCATACTACATATTTACCTTTCATCCTGCTTTTTCTACTACCTTAACAAAATCCAAACCCCAAATCTCCCTCTCCGTTCCCCCTCCTCTCTCTCCCCCTCTCTCTTGCTCTCACTCTCAAAGATTCTTGTTACTAACAGAAAAAGACTGACTAATGATATGAACAGCTGAGTGTTGCTTTCATATTTTACATTTAACCAAACTCTCAGATCCTCCCAATCATATACCATAACCCTTGATCTAAAGCAGTTTCTGGGCAAACAAACATATTTTCTAAAAATGTTTTCCAAAATGGCGTTGTTTAAATACATATTTTTTTAGCCACATACAGAGAGATCAAAATACATGGGAACCACTGTGTGGTTTTTTTCCACTGTCAAGGTGGAAACACGATAACAGCAGCTGATATACACAAGGTCACGAGCATAACTTGTTTTTCTCTGCTCTGCTCACAATCAGTATTGAGCTGACACAATATTGTGTGACTGCATTATTACATGTGCTTTATTATTTAGTCCTGTACTTAGTCACAAACTGTATTATGGCTCAGCATTTGTTTTCTACTGCACAGCGTGTATTTATTTATGATTGGTATGTGTTAACTCAGTCAGCTTGCCAGGTACAAGTGCGACTTGCAGAAAGATGGGAAGGTGTAAAAGTTCCACACCCTACAACAATCCATAAACTTTACAATAAATTTCAGGCCACAGGAAGTGTTCAGGCTCAGAAATCTAAAAGGCGGTGTAAGGTTCTTACTGATGAAATATTAGACAACATTGGTCATCATTTGGAGAATTCCCCCGAAAAATTGCTCAGGAGTCTTTCACAACAGGCAGGCATTTCTTATGGCTCTTTGCAAAGAGCTAATAAATTGCTGAAGTTAAAACCATGTAAAATAACTGTGGCACATGCTCTTCAACTAAGTGATCTTGTAATTGGGCACATATTTTGTGAGTGGACTCTCAATAGCGTATATAATGGCGAAATTGACCCACATTTAATACTTTTCACGGACGGCGCTTGATTCCACCTTCTGCAAATGTGTGTACACAAAATAATCATTATTGGAGCTCTGAAAAACCTAATATTGTTGATGAAATACCTCTTCATGATGAAATAATTGGTGTATGGTGCGCCATTAGAGGAGAAAGAGTTATAGGCCCAATTTTTTTCAAGTCAACAGTTGATGCCAGTACATATGTGAATACAATTTTGTCCCCTTTTTTTAGAGAATTAACTGACAGGGAGGTGATTTTGCCTTTTTTCAACAAGACTCTGCAACAGCTCATACAGCCAATCTTTCAATGAGAACAACTGAAAGTGTGTTTCAGGACAGAATTATTAGTAGAAATTTGTGGCCCCCTTGGTCCCCCAACCTAACCCCTTTCAATTTCTATCTCTGGGGTAATTTAAAGCATAAAGTGTACAAGACAAACCCACTCATCCTGGAAGAATTAAAACAAAATATCCACCAGGAAATTTCCAGCATTTCTCAACATGAACTAGGGCGAGTGATAGATAATTTCCTAAAGAGGTGCCAAAAATGTATGGACAACGACAGTGGCCAGTTTCAGCATCTGTTTTAATTATATTGGTAAGTAAAACCTTTAAAAGTAGTTTTACAAATGTTGTTGTTGTTGTTAGCTAATGCTGGATTTCTGACAATGAGGTCATTTATCCTCTTGCTCTCCAATATTTTTCAATAAATATTGAAGAGACTTAGCAATAAATGTAACCGCTTTTTAGAGAGCACCATATGTTTATGTTTTGGCAGTCACATCGCTCTCT
This sequence comes from Tenodera sinensis, assembly GCA_030765045.1. Lineage (NCBI taxonomy): Eukaryota > Metazoa > Arthropoda > Insecta > Mantodea > Mantidae > Tenodera > Tenodera sinensis. Next base: position 303,415,338 of record CM060964.1, read on the forward strand.
CACAACCCCCAGAATGTCTGGAGGACCACACCTGTCATTGGTTTACGGGTCTCACCGACCTGACCGGGAGAGTTATCAAAATAAATTCACCGACCATATCCTCTGATTACCAATCAGAGGACGTATACATGCCATGACAGGTCAGCATGTTATGGGTTAAGGTTTTATAGAGAAATTAGAGAAATGGAGAGGTTGGAAAAATAAAGACTCCCTAGCCCTCAGGAACCCTAATAGCATCAGGGTCAGAAGAGAACAAGAGTTGACCAAGGTAAGGTCAGATAGAAAAGTTACAGTGAGGAGCAAAACACCAGTAAGTGGAAGTAATGTTCTGCTCAGCTTGGGTACCTTGTGGTCGCTATTCACATATCCCCTAGACGGAGACCCCTGAGTAAACAGCAATAAATGTAGAATTGTGTACAAGTTGTAAAGTGTATCTTTGTATGAACAATAACAGAAATTGTTTCAAAATGTTCCATGAATTGTAATTTTTGTCACATCAAATGTGAGTGGGTTTTGTGTGTGTGTTTGTGTGTGTGTGTGTGTGTGTGTGTGTGTGTGTGTGTGTGTGTGTGTGTGTGTGTGTGTGTGTGAGAGAGAGAGAGAGAGAGAGAGAGAGAGGGAAGAGAGAGTCAAAATTCCGAAAATTATGTTTATACCTACTGATGGACTTCTTACATGTATTAATTCTGTGAAAATTGAGACCCAGTGTCTCCTATAGGCGACATAAATTTTGTTAAACTATCTCAAACCAAATTACACTGTCATATTTGTGGATGTTGTATTTTTCTGTCCCAAAATACAATAAAAAATATTTCAAAGTAATATCTCCCTGTTCTTGGGTCTGAGGAGGCTATCTCTTGTTCATGTTAAAAATGCACGAAACATAAAATATTTCAGGTGCAATAAAATAATAATAATTAATAATAATAATAATAATTAATAATTTTACAAATGTTGTATGGTTTTATCCACGCTGTTCTATGACAGCAGCAGTTAGTGACGAGTGACGAGGACCCATACAGACAAAACACAGCACAGCCAGTTCACAGTCTTTTGGATCACCCATTAGATGCTAGGATGAATCTCAAATGTTTCAAAAGCAACTCATTTGATACTGGCCTTGATTACTCATACTCTTCGCATGGGCTGATGGGAACAGGAGAATGGACATAGTATCTATATTTAAAAAGAGTATACCTAGCTTGAAATGCTAAAGAATTCAATCCAACAGCATGAAATGTCTAATAAATGGCTAGAGCTAAAAAAAAGACTTAATGCAAATTGTATATTTTTACAGTTCCACAATATTTGTACAATAACTTTTTGTCTTATCTCTTACACTTCATTTCACAATCAAATGAAATCCATAAAATTCAATGAGAATGAAGCTACCCCAAAGTCTGTTGACACAAAATTCAAAGAAGTACATTTTATACTTCATATTTGTATCTTGGACATATAATATTTTAATAAAAATGTTATAGCTATCTTTGAGAAATCAAAAAATAACAAAACATTTTTCAATGTACATAAAGGGTAGTTTGCGATTGAATTTGTGAGAATCTCCATATTGTTGGCCTTAAATATGAAGCTTGGCTAGTCATTCAAATTTTCAGTTACTCTCTCCCTCTTTTATAATAATGCTTTTTGGAGGTGTTCAGGGGATCTCGAAACACATATTTCTGTGAAATCTCAGTGCCAAATTTTCAGATGGAATGCAAATGGTACCTTCTCTACCTGTAATTAATAATTAAGTGGTAGAGAAAATGAAAAAAAGGCATTATCGTCTAATTTGAAAGATGTTTTCAAATTCCAAGATATGAAAAACTTAGCAAACCTTCCAGATTTCCACATGATTTGTGCTATGATCCAGTTTGATGGAACCATCTTCATTGATTGGGTGAATCTCTTCTCCATCTTCTTGGAAAGCAAATGGTACGTGCACTAAATACATATCTACATAATCCAGCTTCAGCATTTCTAAGGAGCGCTTCAAGTACTTCTCTACACATTCAGGACGATTTCCAACAGGAGGCAGCTGCACAGGACAAAATAATCTAATTAACACATGAGTAGGGATATCAGATTCTTTTAATGAAATGTAGAACACTAGTGGTCTAAAATGTAGGACATAACATAAGAATTCCAAATGCAGGAAAATTAAATTCCAAACCTAAATTACTACTCAGGCATGTACACATAGGTCTTTTACTTACTTAAACTAGAACAGAATAGAACAGAATCTTTACAGTCACATGAGCTTATAGAGTGAGCTTTAGTAGTCCATAAACTGATGACTCCTCAGAGGTTACTTACAATTAGCCTAAAAATATAGTGGAATTGTAACAGGACGTCAAGCTAATATCTTGTGTGTGTATATATATATATATTCAGTGTTTACAAGGATAATATTTTTAAACCTTAATTACTAATATATACAGGTACATGTAATAAATGTAGGTGCTTACAAAATATATTTTGAACTTAATTGTTAATATATACATATGTAACAAATAGGGTAGATCCATGTATTTTGGACCAGACTGTAATTTGGACCAGTAGTTAGTTTTGAGCAAGCTCAGAAGGTACCACCATCTCTCAAGTAGGGAGATGATCTACTCTGTCAAGGACATGTTGTCACCAAATTACTGCATTCTTGCATAAACTATTATGTTGATAATGTGTCGAGTTCTTGTGGAGCATGTTGCTGTTTGCATTCAGTGGCACAACAGGAAATGACTAGCTTGTATAGCTCACAGCAAAACTAAATTTTACCTGGTTTCAATATCATCTTCAGATAAGTTGTGTCATTATTACATTGTATGCATATTCCAATACTTTTAACAATATCTTTAAAGATTTAGTTTGATACCCCTATGTGTAATTTGAGAAACTAGAAAATCCAAAGGGATATACCAAAAATGCAATGATGACAATTTGAAATTGGCTTTGGCTGCAGTAAAAGACGGCATTGGTGTCAACGAGATAACCAGGATGTACAACATACTTAAAACCACTTAAAAAAGATACCTATGTCAAATTTGGATGAAACTTCTCATACATTTGTGCAATACCTTGATAAAATCATGATGCAGAAAGGAAAACATTAGGTGGGAGCTATCACAAGCTGTGAACAAGGACAAAATGTTATAGGTGTGTATGCAGTCAGAGCATCTGGATTTTACATATCTCCAACACTGATCAACCCTAGGCAAGAGGACAAAGAAATCTCTTTCATTTAGACTATCACTGGGCACTATATTTAGCTGCCAAGGAAAAGGATACTCAAGTTTTCTGCCAATGAATTGATAATTTTGTAGAAGCAGTTAAAGCTTTTGCTTTTACTGATCTTTAGTGGACACAAAGGCATACACAATATTTAGCTGCCATAGAAGTTGCTCAAAGGCATAGGATTGTTATGCTGTCGCTGCCATTCCATTGTACGCATAAAATCAGCCTTTATATGTGTCCATCTGAATAGTTTCATGGGGTCAGCAATTGGAATATGACTGGAACAATACCCTGAGAGGCAAGTTACAACAAAACACATAGCAGCACTGGTAAAAATAGCATTCCCAAGGGCGGCAAGTGTGGAATAAGCAATTAGTGGATTCAGAGGCAGTGGTGGATTGTTACATTTTTATTGACACTGGTTTTGCTCCATCAGCCATCACTGACCTGCCTGAGTCACCACTGGCTGTCACTGCTAAGCCTGTCAACTGTTGCCAATCAACCTGAAGCTAAGGTACACAAGGGAATGGCATCCTCTGCTTCTGAGGCTTCCATTCTAGGTCCTTCACATGTCAGATGTGACTCCTCATTGTGTTCCTGTTCAACAAAAACTGCCTATTTCTTCATTCTCTACACATGGTTCCAAACAATTAGAAACCAAGCGACAGCTTCAGGAGTAGTTCTCACTGCAGCTCCCCATAAGAACGCATTACTCAAGACAAAATAATTGAAATAAAAACTGAACAAAAGAAGGTTTTGAGAAACCAAAAGCTTCCATTAAAGCAAAGGATACAGAGAGTTTCTATCTTCTATGTGCGGAGAGTTATGAGGATGGGACACAGTGTGGAAAATGTGAAGTATGGTCACATGAAAAGTGCACAGATATTACCCAATGACATTTATTGTGCTATTATGGCCCATGTTCTAAATAATAACCATATTACTTTATAATAAGTATTTAAAAATAAACTCCTCTTGTTGTAAGCATGCATATTCATATAATTATATACACTCAAGGATATTCATACCTGTTTTATATTCAAGTCCAAATTAAATGACCAAATGGTCCAAATGACATGATCTTGGTCCAAATTACACGCTTGTAAATCTTATAGTTTTTATCTCTTTATATGGAAAGTTTTTAGAATTTAATAACACTTATTGCTGATCATTAGTCTCTACTTTTATTACTTCCCCCACAAGAGATGTTATATCATATGACATAACCCATGGTCATTTAACTACCATTCAAGTTAAGTGGTACAAATTTCATGGGCCTACCCTATATCTATTTGGTTCTTACAGTATTGCATCATCCATAAATGCTTGCCTCAAGTAATGTTTAACATATTTTTAGTTCTTTCAATAAATACTTTTGAGATTTTTATACCTTTGAGTGATTCTAGCAATTTGTATTGCTTTTATACCCATGAAGTAGAGTCCTTTCAAAAAGTGTTAGTCTATGCAAATTTTAAGCTATTTTATTTTCTCATATTATAATGATATTTATAATAATGATAATGATGTTTTGTATGTCCATGAAATTGCCATCATTTTTATGAATACATATGAGCACTCGTAAAACATGCACAAAAGAGCAAAATTCAGATCTTTAATCTTTTAGAAAAAATAGTTTGCACGTGTCTCTAAAGTCAGCTTGAATATGATGGATAAAATGTTTTTCTGTGCTTTGAAAAGCTTTCCCACCAAGGGGCACAACATTAATTCATTTGACATGATCGAGTGGGAATAACTATAATAAACTGCTTTGTTTATCTCTATATTCCCTACATCCATCAAACACATCATTTTAAAACAGGCTGAGTTTAGTTTCTTATTTATACATGCAAAATGAACATCTCGTTTTAGATATTCATCTCTCTGTAGTCCTATTTTGCTGCAGCTTTTTGTCATTTCACTAACTAAATTATCTTGCTCTGAGTTTGCATTAACTGTGGTTTTGAAGTGTACAAATATACTTTTTGTTTTATTTAAGCTCATTCTGGTACAGTTGAACCAGTTACCTAAATTTTTAAAGGTGTGAGTTATATTGGATTTCAATTTAGGATCACTTAGGTCCTGTAAAATAATCAAGGTGTTGTCTACATATAATAATGGTTTACCACTTATGTTGTAAGGTAAATTATTTATGTAGAGAATATATAACAGAGGCCCTGTCACCGACCCTTGTGGAACTTCTTGTGTATTAATTCTCTGTTGATATCTATATGCTTCTGAATTACATTTGGTGCTTATAATTTGCTTACAATTTAATAAATATGCTTATAACCCATGAAAGTTATGAGATCTAATATTAAATATAATAATAAAAAATTGTGAAAGAATTTCTTGGCTTAGATAGTAGAGTACTTTTGAGATATTGCATATTACTGAGTCTGTATTTTTGTTTTAATCTAAATTTAGTGCTATTTCATTTACTATATAGGTTACTGCATTAATTTGTGAAATGGTTTTCTCAGAAATACTATTTTCACAAGTCTAGGAGGTGGTTCTTCCTACCCACCTTTTGTTTCAGAGCAGAGAGAATATGTCTTACATCATTTGTTGTTATACACCCAAGATGAAAATGTAGCAGACTAATGCAACCATTTTGTGATTCATTTAGAGCCTTGTGCACACATTGAGGAATCTTGAGCTTCTTTTGGTATATTTGTGAAATAATAATTTAAAGATTTGGTCATGTCTCCTATAATAGTACTGCTTTTTTATTCTGAATTTTGCATATTTTGTAATCCTAGCTCACGTTTAATTAACTGCTTTATTCCTTTACTTTGTTATGAATTTCATTCATATGGTCATTATTATATATTTTGCAATGGCCATTTGTTTTGCTTTCTTTATAATTTTTTTCTTTTGTAAATTTTGCAGTATATTGAAAATTTTGTTGCCTCTATATTGTTGGATGCTTTGGAAAGTCTGTATAGAAGTCTTTTATATTTACTTGTATACTTAAATGCAATGATATACCAATTTGGTGAGCACTTTTCACACATTTACCTGCAAGTTATTTTAGGAAAATAAAAATTATAGTAAGTGTAAAATTAATTTAGAATTATACATATTTAATTTTCCTCTAAAGTTTGTGACATCTCAAAGGACCAGTTTATATCTGACAGATGAGTCTTAAAGTTTATGTTTTCATCACTAAAAATATCTGTGGCTAAGTATTATTTCAATATTGTATTCTTTATGCTTATACTAGAAAGGGTAACAAATGATGCTTCATGATCTGACAGACTTCTTTCCACAGTATTACAGTCACCACTCTCTCATATGCAGTATTTATAATTATGCTGTCCATGCAAATAAAGGATGTATTAGTTATTCTAATTAGTTTGTTGTATTTTAAGCTGAATGCATAGCTTTCCAAAATATCGAGAAACTTCTAACAATTGTCTGTTTTTAATGAAATATTTAAATTTAATATATTTATATTGTAATCAGTTGCATCTATGATGTTTTTACATTTTTATTTTCTCTACTACATATGGTAAGTAGGAAAAGTATTGTATTCCATCCAAAATTTTGATGTTGAGATTTCACCGGAAATATATGTGTTGAGGCCCCTGGATCCCAAAAAAAGTTGTTTTAGAAAAAGGGTATGTGTGTGTGTGTGTGTGTGTGTGTGTGTGTGTGTGTGTGTGTGTGTTTCTGTGAGTGAACAGCTTAACTCAAAAACAAAAAGTCAGTTAAAAACTAAAATTGATATTTCATTTTAACATCTTTCAAGGATAAAACACAATGATTTTGAAGAAAACTCCTCCACCCAACTACCCTTCACATGGAAAATCTTTCCAAAAATTTTGATTTTCTCAAAAATGGGTCTAACAATTTTGATTAAAATGCCATGTTTAAGATATTTTTAGAGCAAATTAAATGTATATTTTGAATTTTCTGGTTATAACCTATGTAGTCCTGTTTACTCTTGATGACTTTTGCATAACTGGTAAACTGTAAAAGATGACCAAATCTTACTATACAAAAACTGTAGATCTCGTTAAAACATACAAGTTATGTCTGTATGCATTTTTTGTGGAGTAAACTATTTCAAGGATACTCCTTGTTATTTGTGTGAGTTTTGCAGTACTTAAACTTTTCTCAAATAGAAGGTTGTTATTCACTTTTTTATCTGTTTGGCCATGCAAAGAGAATGGAATTTCAAAGCTTTAAAAGATTTGACTATCACTCAAAGCCTACTGCATTCCCACATTCCCCTTGTATCTATAAGAAAATCAGCAGTAAGATAATTTCTTCAAATATTTATCTGGACTAACATGAAGAAAACAAAGGAATAAGAGTTTCTAAGAATAGTTAGTACAAGAGTGGATAAAGTTCCTTAGAAAAGTCTTGAAAATGTTTAAAAATGGTTCAAAAGTAGTATAATATGGTGATAACAACTGTCTTCATATAACAAAAAGAATAAAGAGTACCTAAAAGCAGCTGACAAAGCACCTTAACAAATATACTTATATGAACAACATTTTACACAAAACATCTGGCTTTGACATAGGTGTAGTAATGACAGTCTACAAAACTTAAATGCTTAATTTATATTGGAACAGTATCTTTAACTGAGTCAATTAGTGATTTATTTCTTTTGTGTAATTAGTGAACTGATATTAGTAAAAAAGCCTCTCAACATTAGAACTGTGTGCAGGTATAGCAAAGTAATTCCACTACTATCAACCAATATTTTCATAATCCTTCACAAGAAGCTAATAAATTTGAAACTAAAGAATGCTTACATTCCTCAAAAAGGACATTCCAGATTTTTCAGGAATTTCCCCCAGATGCTGGACAGAAGATAAAAATATAGGGCAGGCCTGGGTATATTCAAGATGTTCTCGGGCTACTAGCCAGGTGTAGTGATACAGAGCGATCGACGTTTCGGGAGTGTACATCTCTCCCATCATCAGGATGATGAATCTATCACTACACCTGGCTAGAAGCCCGAGAACATCTTGAATATGTTCGTCGCCAGTAAAGCTTCAAATCATACCACATGTCTGGGTATTTCCAGACACGTGGTAAACCTACACTTGAGAAAAATGGAAATGTATCAGATTCCCTGGTCCTTAGGTGGCCCTAAATGCCCTGTACAATAAAATAACAAAACAATAGACATATCAGTTTACCATGACACACACACGCACGCACGCACGCACGCACGCGCGCACGCGCGCACGCACACACACACACACCCCACCCACCCACACACACATATGATTTTGTGCTGTCCTCCCCTGCCCATTTCAATGCCTGGTGGGCAACCACCTCAAACGTTATAACATGGAAGGAACCCATGGTTTGTTGACGGGAATAGAATTTGTGTAAGCAGGCCAACTGGTAGAACTACCTTTGAATAGCTTGTGCGGCATCAACACAACACTAAAACAGTTTCCTTAATTCATATGCTAAATTACCTTTGTGACAATAAACAGCTCTTCCCTTTTCACCTTTCCCGTATTGATCCATTGAGACAATACCTTCCCTATAGCCTTCTCATTTTGATAAACGTATGCTGTGTCAATGTGGCGGTAACCTGTCTCTAGTGCACATTCTAATGCAGCTTCCAATTCTGCATCTGTTGCCTGTATTGACAAAACAATCAAAATTACATTATCTTATGTAGGTACAGTAACACCATAATGAACCCTTCAAAGAGGAAAGTGAATATTTGCAATGTAACTATTCAACTGAGTATTGACAGCAGGTATACTAGGGAATATTATACATACATAAACATGGTGTACTATTGGTTACATCATAGTCAATATTGTTACACACTATGCCTAGGAATTAAAGAATCACAGAAATTCATTTGCTAAATTATATCACTAATCACTTCAGATTTCACTGTACTAGAGATTTAGCCTATACTTTTTACTGTTACTCTGCAATAGAAAATCAGTTTCAGATGCCATCACCATATCTTCTTTTAACCCTAGAACACTAACTATACATAATATTTACATATAGTGGTATGTTATAAGTAGGGAGCGGATTTTTATGTAAATAAATATTTTAAGTAATTTTGCTAAAAACACATAATTTGTCACTTTTCTGCTAAGAACACATAATTTGTCGCTTTTCTTTGTTATAATTTTTAAATTTAACAAAAAATGTCGTGCGTATTATAACACAATTTGAATGAACTTCACAGATGAACTTCATTCGTAAACGTCCTGCGTAGTGAATGACATCCACTACACGTGCTGCCTCGCTATCTGAAAGAGGAATCCCTTATTTTATGTTGTGGACGGCTGACGCAAGGTACGCAACAGTCTTCAATCACTGCCTGAGTCTTGTAACGCAGAGCGTTTATACAGTACGGGTTCTGAAGTGAAGTGATTTGTGAAATAATGCCAAAAGTAAAGTAGAGTGTTCGCTCTCGTTTGCAACAATATGTTGCTGAATTCAGTGGCATCTTTACGAGTGATGGAAGAATTCTATTCTGCCAAAAATGTGGGAAAGCAGTAAATGCAGACCAGCGATCGCAAGTCTTGCAGCATTTAGCAGGTAATAAACATAGAATTGCCGCTTCACATACAAGTTCTAGACAGGTTCTTTTAGGCGAAGCAACTCCCTCTTCAGAGACTTCGCATACTCTAGTTTCAAAATGTTTCGAATATTATGCAGATTTATGCAAAACTTTTCTTTCGTGTGATATTCCTTTATACAAATTGAAAAGTCCACAGCTCAGAAATTTTCTTACGAAATACACAAAGTTTCAAACACCAGAAGAATCAACACTAAGAAAGTTGTATGTGCCTGCCTGTTACGAAGGCATTCTAAGAAAAATCAGAGCAGAATGTGAAAATAAAAAGATATGGGTAAGCATTGATGAATCACCCGACTCTATACGATACGACATTCGAACATTCGCCTAATTGACATCGTCATTGCGCAAATCTTGATTCACAAAGTGCCCTGTATCAAGTTCGTCGCAATCATTAAATGCAGTTGTTAATGAAGTCTGTAATTCAGTCATTGTTACTGCTGGCATTCGTAATAACTGTAACACAATCACTGCTTGTCTCTTCTCTGAATTCAGCACACGTGCTTTTCACTTTTAAATATGTAGCTTAATCATTATTGGATTTTTCATCAATATCTTTTATGTCACAATAATTATCTCCAATTTCAAGACACGCCTTTTTAACAAACTGTAACAAATTTGTTTGAATTTTGCGTTTCGACATCTTAAACTTGTGGCTCTTATAATCACAATCAAAGCTCGCTATCACTTTAGTGTGGCACAGTCTACCACCAAACTTACACCACCAGTGTTGCTGACCAATGCATTGACAATAATTACTAATGACTGAACTAATGCATCGAATTAACGAAACGTGTACCTATTGTCAATAGCTTGTTTCCGCTTTGTCGGTTTTCCATTGTTGAAGTCATCGGCAGAGATCAACAAACGTTTATCTCCGGACCTAGATTTAATTTACACTTCTGAAAATTGTCTGCGGCGACAAAAATAAAAAACTGAATAGTTTAATGTAGCGCGTTATAGTTTATGAACAAAAGAAATGCTATGTAATGCACTGTAATATGGAATAAGGCATAAAACTACTTATGTATTAGCATTATTATTATTATTCGTATTATTATAAAATGCTAGTAGAAGCAGCAGGTTGCTTGCATTGTTGTCTTTTATCGTGAACATATTTCCGTAATAATCACATTCTTTCTTGTTTGCTTCTTCTCTCCCTCCCCATTTCATTCTCCTCCACTTCTCTTTCTCTTCATTTTTACTTTCCTTACCTTCTTATTTTCCTGATTACCCTCCCCTTATGTAGGAGTTACACCCCCTAGGACTTACCAGCCAGTGCCTGGGGTCAGACGCCTGTCGGGGAGCACAGGAATCTATGGACCGGACAGAGTGAAGACCTGGATGCAGGTGGTCAGCCCAGCACCAGGTATGGTAGTAAGGAAGAAGATGAGATGAAATGCAGGTGAAATCGATGATTGGAAAGGGGAACATCTCCGAAATGGTTCACTCTACAAAAAAAGGAAAAAAAAAAAAAAAAAAACAAAGTGTGTGTTTTAGCGAGATCTACATTTTTTGTACAGTAAGATTTTGTCTGTCTCTTACGGTTTACGAGTTATTCAAAAATCATCCAGAGTAAACAGGACTGCATAGGCTATAGCCAGAAAATTCAAAATATACATTTCGTTTGTCAGACAAATATCTTGAACATATGGCATTTTAATCAAAATCGTTTGAACCATTTTCAAGAAAATTAAAATGCTCAAAAAATTTTCCATGTAAAGGGTAATTTAGGATGGGGCTATTTTCTTCAAAATCTTCGTGTTGCATCCTTCAACACGAAGATTTAACTCCACTTAAATACCAACTTTGGTTTTTAACTGACTTTTCGTTTCTGAGTTATGCTGTCCACAGACTGACAGACACTCATAGAAACTCACACAGGCCTTTTTCTAAAAATGCTGCTTTTAGATTCAGGGGTTCTCAAAACATATATTTCCGGCAAAATCTGGACATAGAATTTTTGGGTGGAATACAATACTTCCTCTACTTGCCAGTAGAGAAAGTAAAAATAAACATAACATTTATAACTGGTTAAATATTACAACAGGAGGATTATGCTATAAATATACAAAGTAAATACAGGAACTACATTGCAGATAACACGCGCGCGCGTTAACACACACACACACACACGCGCGCGCGCACGCAGAGACAGAGAGAGAAATATGAATTTATACATGAATGCACTTTATACTAGGTGGCAAACCCATAAGCCGTATCGGAAAGAATGTGAAAATGCGGAGTTGCTTACGCGAGCTTATGTCACAAACACGGCGAGACAGTGTATGTATACCCAGTTCAGATGTAACTATGTCTTCAGGAAGGAACGTCTCATATATCGGCAGGCGCGAGAGATCATCCATTTGTATTGCATTACCAACTGTACGCCAGGTTATAATACTTCACTGTTCTAGTAAACAAAATAACAAGCGATCGCAGCGTTCGACAACCAAGGTCAATACGCCTGGTCGCTTTACCAGTTATAATAAGACGGCTGAGCTTGATTTCTCGACACTAGCTCCTCATTCATAGCTGAATCTTCCTTATTGGTAGTATTAATGATGATTCTGAATTCAAGCGATTTCTGTTTCGTTTTGATTGCTGTCAACGCAGAGAAACCCTGTTCACACAAATAAGTAGAGGCGATAGGAAGAAGGCAGTGCCATTAAGTTCAGTGTATTATTTGCGCGCATAACACCAGAAATCACAAACTGACATTTTCGATTTCAAATTTTTAGTGAACAATAATGGACATTTGCAAGAGAGTTCCTATTAATTTTACGGGGAGAATAGAGGAATTGGTGGTGATGATGCAAAACGGATTTGTAATCCATTCTTGTATATTAGTATTTCTCAATTTCTGGAAAATAATTTAAAAACTGTAGCCTGAGATTCGGTAAGTGGAATTTGATTATTTCCAAAAGTCCATCTGCAATATTAACTTCACTTTGTCCACTATATCCCGACACCGTTAGAAAAACTGCATTATTCCCTTTATTAACGCAATCAATTCAAAATAAAACTTCCTTATAAAACCCCTTTATTTTCTCGCCACTTTAAAAATATTTCTGCCAAAACCATGGCGTTGAAGATTGAGTTCGTAAACTTGTTGAATGTATCCGTCAAATAGGCTAATCGGCAAATCCATTCTTCATATTTGAAATGCTTCATCAGATTGGATTTTAATTTTGTGAGGAAACATTTCACCTCACTTTTCAGTTCAAGAAGACGTGTGAACACGCGTCCTCGTGATAATCAGCGCACATCGGTGTGCAAAAACAGTTCAATGTGTGTAATTGTCACTTAGAGAAAGACGGGTGTTCACTGTCTTTCCGAGGTTTTCCCCTATCTTGAGGAGACGAATGTCGGGTAACATTCAGCTCTGTGGACCTCGGGCTCATATGAGCATCATTTCACCCATTTCATTCATTCATCGTCTGATACGATACTACGTTGGAGGACGTTGATGTAAATAAAATAATAATAAAATTGAATACTATAATAGCAATGTTCAATGCTTGGTGTAAATCAGGAGTTTTTTTTTTTTTTCGCTACCAAATTTCCTCTGTATACAATGCAATGTTGCCAAATTGTGTTGAGGTTAATTTCGCGAATAAAGAGCACATTAGACCGCTTTTTTTACCTGTCAAAGAAGCAGCACACTCCGTGGACGAACTTGCACAACAGTCCCACGGCAAATTTAATTTTAAAGTTATAAAATTATCAAGAATTGTAAACATATCCTCTGTCTTGTATGTTCTGGTAATTGTTTATACTTTTACAGCATAGAATTTCATCTGCAATAGCACCTTTTTTAACGTCGAAATACCGCACTTATACCAGCTGGCCCTCGGGTAAGTGGACAACCCTTCGTGCGTTAAACGAGTTGCAGAAATCACATCCAGTCAGTGGCGTGTGTGAACTTTGTTCTGCTTGTGAGAGAAGCGAGCGGCAGAGGAACTCCCCAGGCTTCAACTGGCGTGTGAAGCGCGTGATAATAGAGATGAAGTCTTAGAATATTTTCCACTTCGCTTACACGACTTAATTTTCCAGGGGATAAGTTCATTCCTGTATATACTCCTATTGTCTAACATTACGGATTACAGATTGTAAATTGCCGTCAAAATCCATGCAAACATGAGGGCGTGTGATGTTTGATTGGCATTGCTTTGTTTCCTATTAATGTTATTGTTGTATTTTATTATTATTTTTAGTTGTTATTATTGCTATTGTTATTACTAGGGCTAGGAAGTTCATGCATTTGCATGTTTTTTCATAGGGGTTAAAAATGTATGCTTTTACATGATGTGCATGAATTCAGTTATTTGGACGTGATTTTATGGTGCATATAACTGCATATTTTCTTGATTTTTGATAAATGCATAATATTTCAATATTATAGCCCCATATACTGCATATTTTAATGATTTTTATGGCTTTTTATTATTTTTTCCATCTGTATAATATTTTTCATATTGGTGGTATTGCACATGATGATACAGCTCGCAAGGTGGCGAGAACTAATGTTGAGTCATGTTGTCATGAAGTGAATCCCCTGTTTACATCCTTTCATTATATTTATGTACGTAGAGAATAATCAGTGTGTTGTCTGAGAGGTTTATATTAACAAAGACAAAGTGCAGGTCAACGTTTTGAGCAGCACGATTATAGCAACACTTGCCTGCCCACCGCGTCGTGGTCTTCAAAGGTAACAGTGTTGTGAACTGGTTCCCACCAAATTAAATTAGGCGCATAAAATGTTTCGAAGCTCTTAAAATGCCGAAAATAAAACCAACTTCGAGTGCTACATTAATTAATTTACAGAAAGAGTTTTCGAGTGATTTAATATCTACAGAAAATAGGGTACTGTTTTGTGGAGCGTGTGAGTAAAATGTAGGAAGTGAGAAAAGATTTCAAACAGTTCAGCACATAAACCAGCAAAGCATAAGGAGACTTTAATCAAAAATTTTGCAAAGAACCTGTTCAAAAACAGCTAGTAGAGTGTTTAGGAAGTAGGGTTACTGAATTTTCCTATGACTTGTGCCATGAATTTTTAGTTGCTGATATTCCCTTCTTCAAAATTAATAGTCCGACATTTAAAAACCTATATCAACCTTCTTGTCAAGTACACTTGACAACATGTACCTGAAGAAAGTACACTGCGTAAGACTTATATAGGACATTGTTACAATAACGTATTGTCAAATATACAAAATGACTTAGCGGTTCAGTTTGTATGGTTACCTATTGATGAAATCCCTGATTTTGAGCGCCATTCTATTGCGAATATAATCGTGGGTGCTTTAAATAATGAACAAAAGAGTACACCTTATATTCTTAATGGGTGCGAATTGTCGGCCATTGTCTGACAATGTAACTGTGACCCAGTTTGTGATGGACTCTTTGAAATTACTATGGGCGTATGGAATCAAATACGACCGGCTACTTTTATATGTTACTGATACAGGTCCTTATATGGTAAAATCAGGACAAACTCCGAAAGGTATTTTTCCTAACTAAATTCACATAACTTTGAGAGGTAGAACTGGAACTTAAAAATTCAATGCCACAACTGGGATTTGAACCACAGTTTAAAAACACCAACAGTAAGTTTGTTGGCATAAATAAATAATAATTCACATAACTTGTTTGGCACACGCTCTTCATCGCATTTCTGAGATAATACGTGATTCTTTCCTATAGGTAGAGTTGTGTCCAGTACAAAGAGAAGTTTTGTTAAATCTCCGAGTTAAGTTATTTAGATCAATAGCACCTAATATCCGACTTTCTCCTGCACCACTGTTAACTCGATGGGGAACATGGGCCGATGTAGTTTTATATTTTGCTGAGCACATAGAAATAGTCGAAGAGGTTGTTAATTCATTGGACTCGAATGATACTTCAATAGAAACTGTGGAAAATATTCTGTCAGGCACTGGATTAAAAGAGGATCTTAGTTTCATATCTGCCCATTTTTCTTTCTTACCCACAGCCATAACGGCATTGGAAGCTGTAGGATCTCCTTTGCACGAGTTACTTACTGTCTTTGAAAAAGGTCAGTTCCTGGTAGCATAGGACAAAAAGTGAAAGAGAGAGTGAATTATGTAATTTCAAAAAATGTTGGTTATAAACAGATATGCGATATCCGAGACATCCTCAAAAAGAAACCATCTGTCATACCAAGAGACTTCACTCTCTCTGTGAAGCAGTTAACATCATTTAAATATGCCCCAATAACACCTTGCGACGTGGAGTTTTTCACGTTACAAAAGTGTTTTGCGAGACAACAGACAATGTTTTACAGTTGAAAGTTCGTGCAAAGTGTTGGTTGTGAACTGCAATTTAGCAGTTAATACTAGCAGCGGGACCACTTCTGCTTCAACCTCTAAGGAATAAGGTAACTTTATTTATTATTTATACTAGCTCGTGTTGTCTACTGCAAAGGGACATTAATTGTTTTAATTAAATAGTGCATAATGCTTGGCATATTTTCAAGTTTTTAAGAGCATATTGGCATGCATATTTCAGTGTTTTTAGGGCATGAACTTCCGAGCCCTGGTTATTACTAAAGCCCGGATTTCTAAGTAAAATAAAATAGTAGGTAAGCTAGCAACTAAGCACGAAAAATTACGGAAATAAGCACCAAAATAGCAAAAACGAATCCGTACAAATATGATAAATAATTTCGCAGAACGTTTACCTTATTGAAGGCTGTTACAGTACACAAGGAAGATCATCCTGAGATTTTCTGTGTAAAACTCCTGCGTCTATCACTGAAAAATGATTTGCACAGGAAAATTTTCTTTCCGTGTCGCATGATGTCACAGGTGCATGAGAAAAGCACCACAGTTCTTCTTCGGTGAATTGCTCTTCAATGTGTTTCTTCGCCAGAAAGCTTTTTAGAAATTTGACACAGTGTTTTCAAACCGGAATTTTTCTGTAGCACATGATTGAGTTCATCAAACACAAATTTTGCAACCCCGTGTGTTTCTGACGACAATGTTATTGAAACTTCGTGAATCAGAGAAAGTGATTGTTCCAAGGGCTTATTTCGAGCTTCTATCTGCTTTAAAATTTAAGGTATTTTGGAGAAATAATTATGGATGTACTGTATCTTTTCTTGTATGCCGTTTTTAACAAAACATTCTTGTGCTGTGGCAATACTGACTGCATCATCCGCATTTAGGGAGTTCAAAACAGTTTTCACTTCACTGAAATGTCCTGCATAGTATGACACAGCCTCTAAACCATGTTTCCCACCAAGTCAAAACTGGCTGAGGAAGCAAAGATAAATTTGGAAGCAGTTCACGGAATTTTTGAATTCTAATCGGTGACTTTACGAACACTTTCTTCACGCTAGAAACAAGAAGATCCACGTCTTTATAATGGCTTCTAACAGTTTCAGCGACATGATGTAAACCATGAGCAAGGCACGTCAGGTGAACTAATTTAGAGTAAAGGACTTTTAATCCAGCTCCCGCTTTAACAATATATGGGGCAGCATCAGTGACAAATAGCAATACATTATCATACCGTATCCCTTCTGGCCACAAGAAAGATAACGAGTCATTAAAAAATCTGGCAACAATTGAATGATTTACTTGTTCGAGTATTTGTATATTCAGAAGAAATGATCTGCTACCTGCTTTCATAGCACCAACTACAGCACTACACACGCACTGTCCCGGTGCAATAGAAATCCATGTTTTCATGCTTCAGTGTATTCCGAATATTACCAATCGCTTCTTGAAACCACTGTGGCATATAGTTTTTGCGCAATATAGATTCATCCGGCAACCTTTTATTTGTGTAGTTTTCTAAAAATACACGAAACTGCACAATATTCAATTTATACAATGGAATATCTGAACCCACTAATGCTAAACATAAGTCTTTGGGAAATGTGTCACTAGAACTCGATTGCTCACCAACATTGCCTTTAATCAGTTGCTGGTTTAACTTAGATTTATTCTTAAACCCCTCTTTATGCCACGTTGTATTAATGTGCTGCACAATGTCATATTTTTTCTTCGCAGAAACACTCTTTTCATACACCAAACAAAACAAGACACTACCATCTTCACTGAATATATTTTTTTCAAATTCGTTCACACATTTGCGTAGGAAAACTGAGAGGCATTCCTTAACTGCAATATCGAACTGAACTAAAAACCGTAGCGCAAGTAGATGCAGCTCGGATCTCAGGGAATCAGCATCCTTGTTTATGACATCATTGCGACATCTGACTGATGAGTTGACACTCTACGCAATCATGCACAGCTTGCTGGACTAAATGCTACAGCTTGGAACAGCTACCATGCTTGTTTATGACATCATTTTGTTATCTCAGGCGATAAGTGACTGATGAATTCACTCTACTAATCGCAGCAAGCAATTTTTCCCCTCGCAGTATGATTTCACTACACCGGTCCATATCCTAGTGCTTCTTTCTTGCGAATTTAGTCGAGAAAGTAGCGAATCATTGATAAATCACGGATAACTGAAATATGCACTTTTATATTTACAGTTTTGGTAAAATATGCTGTTTTAATTAAACATCGTAAAATAAGTAAGTAAAAACGTTTTCCTACGAAATAAGCATAAATAAGCACAAACAAAAATAAAGTTGCTCATCTAGGTGTGTCTTATGAAGTATAGCCTTTCTGCTTACCTCTAAAGCTGTAGGAAAAGTTATGCATTTTGCTTAGAAATCCGGGCTTTAGTTATTACCATATTGTTATTACCTTTATTATTTTATTCTTATTAGTTTATTATTGTTAATTGTTATTATTATTATTACTATTTCTCATATTATTTCAATAATAACAATAATAATTTTGCTATTGTTTTTATTAATGTTATTATTATTATTATTATTATTATTATTATTATTATTATTATTATTATTATTATTATTATTATTATTATTATTATTATTATTATTATTATTATTATTATTATTATTATTATTATTATTATTATTATTATTATTATTATTATTATTATTATTATTATTATTGTCATCATCAACATCATCATTATCATTATTATTATTATATTATCATCATAATCATTAGTATCCCCATTATTATTTTTATTAGTGCTATTATCGTTAATTTTTGTAGTTACTACTATTAGCATCAGAATCACTATTCTTTGTATCATAATAATTAGTTTTATTTTAATTAGTTTTAGTATTATCATTTTCATTATTACATTAATATTAACATTTTTGTTATTGTTATGGTTTATTATTCTATTCTCATCGTTATTATTATCATCAAAGACTACTGTTATGGTGACTTCATCCATAGAAGAGGTGTTCAAAATAATGCCTTGTTGATTGACACAGTGCTTCAACCGTCTCCTTGTATCTATATGGAAGTTTCTGAGAACTGCGGGTGTGACAAATGCATATGCTTTAGCGATCCTTTGAGGAGATTCGTTTAAAATGCAATATTCTTTAATGTCTCCAAAAGAAATAATCCAATGGGGTTAGATCAGGCGATCTTGCTGGCCAAGATATTGGGTCACCTAGGCCCATCCAGTGTCCAGGATACAACTAATTGAAATGGACCTTCACAGGTTCATAATAGTAAGGCAGTGCACATTCTCGTTTAAAGCAGTGCACAGTGTTGTTCGGTCCTGCCGCCACCACCACCACCACCACCGCCACCGCCACCGCTACCACCACCGCCACCACCGCCACCACCACCGCCACTGCCACCGCCGCCACCACCGCCGCCGCCACCACCACCGCCACCGCCACCACCACCGCCACCGTCACCACCACCAGCGCCACCGCCACCACCACCGCCACCGCCACCACCACCGCCACCGCCATCGCCACCGCCACTGCCACCGCCACCACCAATAATAATAATAATAATAATAATAATAATAATAATAATAATAATAATAATAATAATAATAATAATAATAATAATAACAATAATAATAACAATAATAATAATAATAATAATAATAATAATAATAATAATAATTATGATAAGCATAATAATCAAAACAATAACAATACTAATATCAATAGTGATGAGCCTAATAACCAATAAGAATAAAATAATAAATTTAATATTAATGTTAATAATATAAACAATATAAATAATATAATAATTTAATATAAAACAACGTGAAACAAAAATAATAACAATAACTAAAATAATAAAATACAACAGTAACATCAATAAGAAACAAAGAAATGCCAATCAAACATTACGCGTCCTCATGTTTGCATGGATTTTGTTACGCCAATTTACACTCTGTAATCCGTAATGTTAGATAATAGCAGCATATACAGGAATGAGTTTATTCCCTGGTAAATAAAGTCTTGTAAGTGAGGTGGAAAATATTCTAAGACTGTTTCTCTCTAATCACGCGCTGCACACGCCAGTTGAAGCCTGGGCGTTCCCTCTGCCTCTCTTGCTTCTCTCACAAGCAGAACAAAGTTCACACACGCCACTGACTGGATTTACCCCTGTGATTTCTGCAACTCGTTTAACGCACGAAGGGTTGTCTACTTATCCGAGGGCCGGCTGGTATAAGTAGCTCAGCAACGTCAGACACAACCACCGATTCATCGATTTGAATCGCAAATCTTTTGTCCATTTTGATATGTTGTACTATTTGGTGAACAATATCATGTGCCATATCGCGAATTATATGCCCTAATCTTGTGTCAGAATTCAGAATACTATTTATTACTTTAGAGGAATTTTTGTGTAACATGTTACCTGCTATAATCAAAGAACCAGGAATAATTCGAGATTCAACTGCGGTATAGAGTGATTTATTTTTTACAACTAGCAACGATAACTAGTAATATCTCTCCAGTGCCACGTTTGTTGATTTTATAAAATTGTGTATTATGTTAGAACTTTAATCTAAATTTTCTGCTTTGCACCTCAAAAATTCAACTGGCTTGTCTGAATAATCGCTGTGACTGATTACCAAGTGTTTGTAAAGTAGGAATGGTTTCAAGGAATTATTTGACAGAGTTTGATTGCAAATAATGCAGAGGGGAAGAGGTGGATTGATAAGAATCCTTATTTAATGGAAGATTCACTGTAGGTAATATCTGTAGTTCACATTTCTCGGATTTTTCAACTTTTTTGTGGATGGTTCAACTTCAATACTATCTTCACCGATGTCGCGTGCTGAAACATGCGTTGTCGCACTTTTCACTGGCAGTGGTTCAACACTATCGCCATTACCACTTGTTTCAATGATTTTACGTTTTCCTCCTATAACGAATTTGTGTATATCATAACAAAATTTAAAATATGCAGTCCACCGCCATAATAACAAACAAACGAAAAATTCAACGGTGATAATCTGAAAATCAGTTCAAAATATAAACAATGAGAGTAATGATTCTGAGTAAAGAAACGAAACTTCCACATAACCGTCACAAAAATATGAGTACCGAGAGAATATCAATCAGTCGGTTACGTACATTCGCAGACATTGTTATTGTTGTCAGCGTTTGAAACAAAGGATACAAATGATTAGCAAGTACAGCTTCAAGATATCACTGTTGGTTTGACCGACAGAGTAAGCAAAATGGGTTCTTGAAAAGAGGGCAATTCAAATCTCTCTGGCCGACATATTTTTTGTTGCGATCATTCAGGAAATATACTGACTGCATGCGTATTTTAGATTCTACCATTTTTCGTTAATTGTGATCATCCAGGAAATATACTAAAATTGTGCGTATTTTAAATTTTATATACTCCCTAAGATGTCATCGCGTACCCCTGGGGGTATCTGTACCCCAGGTTGAATAAAACTTCCACTCCATCAAATGAAGGATGCGGTCAGCGTGACATTTACACATTGGGTTGGATACTGTAGATAAAGCGGTAGTCAGGTTTTTAAAAGGTGTGTCTACATGTGAGGCTTTGAAATTTCATGCTGTTTACATCACCATGAAATAAAAAAAAAAAAACAAAAAAAAAACTGACGACTTTCCATTTGAGAAAAGTGTTAGATACATATTTGAAATTTCAAACCAATAATAAACAATATCTCGGAAATAGCGAACTCCACAAAAAGACACATTGTGTGTTTTAACGCACTCTGTATTTCTTGTTAATTATTAATTAATTTTATTTGTCTAAGATTTTGTCTACTTCTTACGGTTTATGAATTATGCAAAAGTAATTCATAATAAAGAGGACGTTAGAAGCTATTCCGATTTGGAACACGCTGGAAAAAAGAGGGATAAGTGAAAAGCTACTAAGAGTGATTAAGTCAACACATGAGAAAGTAGGAGTAGTAAGGTTGGATCACGGGAATTCGAAATGGAAATGGGGGTGAAACAGGGAGACAGCCTCAGCCCACTGCTGTTTATAATATTAATGCATGAAATACACAAAATATGTAAGGCACGAAATGGAAGGATGAAGGTGGGAAATTGGAAAATGAGACCAGTGCAGTGTCAGGCATTAATATATGCAGATGACATAGTGCTGATAGCTGACACTGAAAGAAAACTACAGCAAGCAATAGAAGAATGGAATGCCACCCTGGAAGAAAAAGGAATGGAAATAAACATAGGTAAAAGCACGGTGATGCAAGTGCCCAAGACAGAGGATAAGGTTGGACAGTTGAACGTATACTGTAAGGGGACACAGATCGAACAGGTTGAGAACTTTGAATACCTAGGAACAATATTACACCAATGTAGCAAAATACAAGAAGTGACTAATAATCACAAAAGGTAATAGAGCATACTATCAAATTAGTCATACAATATTGGGGAAACAAGAAATACACCCCCAAACAAATTTCAAAATATACTGGACTGTACTGGAACCCATCCTATTATATGGAAGCAAGAGCTGGCCAGCTAGAGGGAAAGATGTAAGTAAAATAACGGGTTTTGAAATAAAAAGCCTGCGACGTATAGCGGGAAGAACTAAAAGAGATCTATAATAAGAAATCAAAGAATTAGAAGGGATTTGCAACAAATGCCAATTGAGAAACGATTAACACAAAGACAACTACGATGGTTCGGTCACGTATCACGAATGAATGAGGGAAGCAAGCCAAAACAGTTTCTGGAGGCAAGGCCAGAAGAAGAAGACAGAGAGGCCGCCCCAGAGTCACATATGAGAATTGTATAGAGGAATTGGGGAAGAAAGTTAACAAAAATATGATGGAATTAAAGAGAATGGCAAAAGATAGGAAAACATGGAAGTCCTTCACCGAAGATCCCACGACACTTTTAGAGTAACCAGGGGAAGTTGAAGAAGAAGAAGAAGAAGAAGAAGAAGAAGAAGAAGAAGAAGAAGAAGAAGAAGAAGAAGAAGAAGACGAAGAAGGTATTCCCAGAAACTTCTAGATACACATACACACATTCATTTAACGTAAAAATACCTTAAACATATGGTATGTTAATCAAAACCTTTAGCCATTTTTTTAAATATCACATTCTGGGGGAAAAATTCCAGATGACGGGCAGTTTGGGGTGGATGATTTTCTTGAAAAATCCTTACAAGTTGTTAATTTAACATCAACCGACATTTCGTTTTTGAGTGATGCTGTTCATTGTTGTTGTAGTGTTTAACGCCCGCTTTTACTACTACGGCACCGCAGGCGGTGACTCTGATGATACATGGAATGAAGATGGAGCACCGGTGGAATGAGATGGCGGGGGAAACCGGAGCACCCGGAGAAAACCCGCCCTGACGCCGCTTCGTCCACCACGAATACCACATGCGGGTCCCTGGGATCGAACCCGGGCCGCCAATGCTGTTCATGCACACAACTTTCTTTTGGACCCAGGAAGCCTCAAAACATGCGTTTCCAGTGAAATCTGGACATCGAATTTTTGTGTGGAATGCACACAAAAATTGAAATGCATGTACTTCCTCTTGCCATGCAATACTTCCATATGTAGATGGGAGAGCAAGTAAGAAAACAAGATGATGCACAAAATGTAAGAAAATAATTGAGCCGACATACAAAAGGATGTAATACAAGCGATTTTAGCCAGAAAATAAGCCGCCACCGCATATAAGTCGCATCCCTAAATTTGAGAAAGAAATAGAGGAAATTGCGCAAACATAAGCAGCACACTGATTCAGAGGAGAAAAACTACCAGAATTTTACTTGTACTTATATGTAACATGCATGCACCGTAAACATACGATACAACAGATTGCAATCTATCATACCCGTACCAATTTCTGGCATAACACACAACTGAAGTTTGAAGCTTGCATTGCAACTGTGCTGAATTCCTCGTAGGGATGAAGCGTGAAGGACGGTGGTCGGTAAAAGTTTGCATTGTTGCGTAATAAAATCCCTTGCCGCCAGTTTCTGTCACAGACGCTAGTTGCATTGTTACAAATAGCATCACTTTTTCAGCAAGGTAGGTACTATGTAAACACACAAGGTAGCGGATATAAGCCGCAGCCTAACTTTTCCAAGGTGAAATTAGGAGAAAAAGTGCGTGCAACTTATTTTCGGACCAATACGGTAGGACGTAGGTGACACATGAACGAGGAAGTGCGGGAGGAATGTGACCGTTACGCTTCATCGAATCACTTTCTCTCTGTCCCAATTATTCTAAGCACTTCACCATTAATAGTAAATGTATTGTCACGTCCCAAGGCTAAATAACGGCACCTCTCCCAGTTATTCCAAGCACGTTACCGCTAATATCGAGTTGAATTTCATGTTTCTCTGTAAATAATTCTCGTGGGAGAAAATTTGTGTGCAATGTGTACACACGGTAATGCACCAAGCGCTGCAGAAGCTTCAGTGGTAATCTGCAGTGAGTTTAAAATCGGTTCAGAAAGTATTACATTGAGTGCTAAAAGAAAATTTTAACGTTGTCGAATGGAAACGTTTTTGACAAGAAATCAAATGAGCCACCCTGAGTAGGGGAGGGCAGCTGAGCTTAAAACATACTACACATAAATAATTCTTTATTTTCATTTAGTTGCTAGCCGTGATATTCGGCTTCACAGAAGTGAATTGTAATCGTGTGTATTACGTGAGTTCCAGTCCTATTATACCCTTAAAACTGAAGTGCAAAACAAGTCCAGCCATTCTCCTAACAAGGGGTTACAAATAGGTATGTTCAAAACACACGGATACGCGAGATTGTTCATATCCTTTCACCATTTCATAATATATCAAGTTTGTACACAATGAACCAAATGCTAAGAGTGTGGTGTGTATAAACCAATTTTCTGAATAGTATATTGAACGAGAAGATCATGCAACTAGAGAGGATGGAAGTGTACTTGCAGTGCCCAGAAAAATTCCTAAGCCTAGTAATGATACATTGCCCTCAATCAACCATCACATCTGTCATCTTAACCACTTCCATAACGCAAACCGTGAAAAAGAAGGGAGGAATTAGAATTAAGAGACGAGAAAATGTTTCGTAAATGACGTAGTTCCACATTTTGAAACATTAAAACATAGGCTCAAAAATTGATGGGTTCAGGAGTTTTTAAACAACAATGACTTAACATTTCCCAAAGTAGATAATTCTTCAAATATTTCACAAGTTGTAGTATCACTTAAAATTACCAATCATTTACTGATTCAGGTGTCACATAACAATGCCCTCATTCCTAACCATAAATCCAAATGGTTAGTAGGAAAGAATAGCTTGATATGTGAAGAAAATTTAACACTTTTATGTCACTTAAGCTGATATTCCCTTCAGATCACAACAGTAGCTAATAAAATAAAACGTTCTTCTGAGCTTCTATAAGAATGGAAGGCGTTAGCCCAAAATCATCCTGCAAATCTTTGTTTAGAAAATTAGGCATCCTTGCACTTCCCTGTATTTATGTGTATTCAAGAAACAATTATGTTTGTACTTCAGAACATTGATACACAATTTACTATGAATAACACAGTACATAGACATAACACTCGAAAAAACACACATTTGCATATAACCAATCACAATACCTTACTTTATCAGAAAAATATTTTACACTCGGGTATTAAATTGCGTAATAACCTGCCAAGCTATATCAAAGCAATAAAACCACTGAATCATGTCAAATCATGTCTTAAGACACATATAATGAACCACTGCTTTTATTCCATCGACAATGATCTCAAACATAAGTGTTAGCCATAAAGCTTTGACTGACAGTGTATGTTTATATTTTGACGTGTCCAATGGTACAAAATGGTATGTATGTAATCCCACAGTATGTAATGCTAATCCTGACGTGCCACCAATTTATAAGCATTAGCTCAACAATATAAGTTTTATGAGACAAATAAATGAATAGAATGTGATGAAACGGGCGAAGAATTTTTAATTCACAAAACGACCAAATTTTTAGAGGAGCAAGTGAAATTAACATTGGAAGACACCTCCGGGTACGCCCAAGATACTTTCCTTTGAACTTCTTTTATATATTTTTCTAATCCAGCTTCTTTCAGACGAATTCGAAATCCCAGTGTTCTTTCCATATCACATCCTGATTATCTGCAATAACTTAAACTTTTGACGCAGGATTTTCTTCTTCAAGGCCAGTCCATACAAAATATTTGACAGAGGAAATAAGTGTCCTTGAAAATCACGAAAATGTTGTTAGCCTGCTTTTGGATGAAATATACGTTAAGCTAACAGAACTATTCCAAAATTAAAATGTGAACCTTGTTAACATGCACTTTTTAGTGAACGTCCATTAGATTTTGACAGTGGACTGGCTGATGTAAATGACAATTTAAGAATGACAGAGGTGGACTGAGGTGGTCTACACATTTTACTTTCGATATAATGCTGAACGCTGTCAAATTAATGTATCTGTGAAATTAATGGTATCAATCTTGTTTGGAACTGTGGAAATACGGCTAATGTATTGGTGAGGAGGATTACAAAAATCTTAGCCAATATCTTCT
This sequence comes from Tenodera sinensis, assembly GCA_030765045.1. Taxonomy (NCBI): domain Eukaryota; kingdom Metazoa; phylum Arthropoda; class Insecta; order Mantodea; family Mantidae; genus Tenodera; species Tenodera sinensis. The sequence continues at coordinate 303,442,057 of CM060964.1, forward strand.
TAAACAAAAATTAAGCAAGAAGCAAAATTAAGCAAGAAGCATTGGCATAAACTTTAAGAAAAAGGAGAAAACTACAAACCCTCTATGTAATTTTCCATTATTCTTCTCTTTTCATTAAAACATTAGACCTGCTTTCTGTTTCCAGGTGTGGTGGTAATATTATTTTCTCTAAGCAGCTGTGACCACCTGGACCAAATGATTATTTAATCACTTAAATACTTACATAAAACATTATTAAAAGTAAGCAGCAACACTAATTGTGGTTTTATTACTTCCACTTTACAGTTGTATGGAATAGAAAATGAATACTTTATTCGTTTCACAAAGTGCTCAATCAATGTATTGTTTGAGAGCATGTACATTGCATAGATATTGTCAAATTACATAATGAGAAAAGTAATACAATTTAAAACAATATCCACAATCAAGAAGTACAGAGATCCAAAAACATCCGAACAGTATTTTTCCACTGCGCACCCGGAAACAGGATAACGCAGCTGCTGTACACAAGGTCACGCGGTTGACTTGTTCTTCTCTGCTTTAAAAGTGTAGTATTGAGCTGACGCGCTATCGTGTGGTATGCTTTATTATTTTGCCGAGTACTTAGTCACGAAGTGCTATATGGCTCAGCATTTGTTTTCTACTACACAGCGTGTATTTATTTATGTGTTAGCTCAGTCAGCTTGCCATGTGAAAGTGCGATTTGTAGAAAGATTTCCAGGTGAGCTGCAATTTCTATCTCTGGGGCAACTTAAAACATAATGTGCACAAGACAAACCCATACACCCTGGAAGAATTAAAACAAAATATCCGCCAGGAACTGTCAGCATTTCTCAACGTGAACTACGACGAGTGATGGCTAGTTTCCTAAAGAAGTGCCAAATGTAGGAGAACGACGGTGGCCAGTTTCAGCATCTCCTTTAATAACAATGGTAGGTAAAGCCTTTAAAAGTAGTTTAAAAAATGTTGTGTGGTTTCATCCACGCTGTTCTATGACAGCGGCAGTCGACGACGAGCGCCGAGGACGCGTACAGGCAAAACACTGCGCAGCCGGTTCGGGATATTTGGATCACCCGTTACTAACACTTAGTGCTTCAAAATGCTATTAACGTCATATAGACATAGACCTAATAAGGGTCTCTTAACTGCTATTTTAAATTTATTGATGTCCAAGTTTTTAATATGTTCTGGCAGTACATTATATATTTTACACCAAAAGAATTAAAACTGTTTTAGTTGTTAATTTTGTGTACAAATTAATCCCTAACTATTGATTATTTCTAGTTTAATGGTCAGTACCTGGTCGACCCAGCTTCGCTAGGCGTTTTTCGCCTCTGTTTTTTGAGAAATCTTGTTTTTTGTGGGAGAAGATACTTATTTAGATAAACTGAAAGTCAAAACGTTAACTAAATAAAAATTTTTGTCGCAATTGTGAAGAGCCATTTCCGTGATACAAACATTTCATAAACACCATCATTTCAGCGGTAAAACATATACTGATGAACGCAGACCTCCACAATAGATATGGCGGCGCCGTGGCCGAGCGGTTAGCGCGCTCGCCTACCACCTAGGCGGCCCGAGTTCGATCCCAGGGACCCGCATGTGGTATTCGTGGTGGACGAAGCGGCGTCAGGGCGGGTTTTTTCCGGGTACTCCGGTTTCCCCCGCCATCTCATTCCACCGGTGCTCCATCTTCATTCCATGTATCATCAGTGTCACCGCCTGCGGTGCCGTAGTAGTAAAAGCGGGCGTTAAACACTACAAACAACCCAATAGATATCCACCCAGTTTGACGTTTTCGTCGAGCATTTGTTCAATTATGGAGTTCAGTTCCTTGCTGCTGCGATTGACTCCAGGGCACAGTGGCCAAGGTCCTTCATCTTTCCGTCGAGTTCTTCCATGGCCAGTCGCTCGTTAGTATTCTCCGATAGAATTATCTTCATATTAGACATTCCTGTCTTCATCTTTTCTGTTTCGGAGTTTGCATTTTCAATTTGCCTTCCATTTTTGTTTCCATTTTGTTCATTTTTGTTCCTATATTTTCTATTCCGTAGTTTACATTTTTCCAATTCGGTTTTCATATTTGTTTCCTCTGCCGCATTCCGGAATTCATTTCATTTCCCATTATGTCCATCTTGGCTAACATTTATTTCTACTGTTCCATATCGTGCTTTTCGGCGCACTCCTGACATCAATTGTGATTACTTTTTTAACTATTTCTTTATTTTTTATTAAAACACCGGAGCAAATGCACTGTTGAACAATAATAAATGCTACAGGAAGAAAAGCTGGTTGATAAAGTCATGTGAATGTACTACGCATTTCTGTTTCAATCGTGTAGAAAATTGTATGAATTATTCGTAATTGTTCGCTGAAGCGGGAGTAGTGAAAGAAATGTGATTGTGTTTAGTAAAAGAAAAATGAGTAGAAAAACCGTGTGAATGTTATACGTTGCACTTATATGTCAAGTGTATGGAAAAATGTATGGATTGTTTGTAGAAGAGGGAGTAGTATGTTAGGTAAAAGAAAAGGGAGTAGAGAAAACCATGTGAACGTAATACTTTGGGTGGTAAAATGGATTGCATAAAAATCTTCACCATGAAACAATTAGATATGTTACTTTTCATGGAGATCAGTCAACCTGTTTTGGAATTTACTCACTCTTCAACATACGATATGTATAGGCGTTGGTATGTATGAAGTTGATACACGGTAGGGAATAACATGTGAATTGTTACGTAAAACAAAAGTGAGTAGAGAAAATAGTATGGATGTAATACGTTGTTTTTCTTGTTCAAACATATTAAATTGTGTGAATTATATGTTGAAGGGCGAGTAGCGAAAGAAGACTGATGGTGCCTCGTAAAGGAAAAATTAGTAGAGGAAGTCGTGTGAATGTAATGCGTTGCATTTATAATTCAATCATAGAATATTATATGAATTGTATGTTAAAGGGAAAACAGAGGATAAATGAATGTGCTACGTAAAAGAAGTGCGAGTAGAAAATCATTTGAAAGTAATATATTGTGTAGTAAAATTGTTACCACAAAAACTTTCCCCATGAAAAAATACATATACGTGCCGAATTTCGCGATGATCGATTAAGCGGTTTTCGAGCTTAACAGTTAGATATATACAAACATCCAAGTTATATAGATGATATGACTTATTTGTAGAAGAGTGAGTAGAGAGAGAGAGAGAGAGAGAGAGAGAGAGAGAGAGAGAGAGAGAGAGAGAGAGATGTGAATGTGTTACCTAAAAGTGAGCAGAGGAAACAGCATGAATGTAGCATTTCTATTTCAAACGTACAGAACATTGTATGACTTATTTTAAAAGTGGGAATAAAAGTTTTTTGGTGCAAAATCACGTTTTTTATGGAAAATTGCTTATAGAAGAGTGAGTAGAGAAACAGACGTGAATGTGTTACCTAAAAGTAAGTAGAGAAACCACTGTGAATGTAATACGCAGTATCTGTATGTCAAACTTACAGAAAATTGTATGACTTATTTGTAGAAGAGTGAGTAGAGAAAGAGATGTGAATGTGCTACCTAAAAGTGAGAGGAGAAAACAGTGTGAATGTAAGAGCATTTCTATGTCAAATATACAGAACATGGTATGACTTATTTTAAAAGCGCGAATACAAATGGTTTTTGGAGCAAAGTCACGTTTTTTATGGAAAATTGCTTATAGAAGAGTGAGTAGAGAAAGAAATGTGAATGTGTTACCTAAAAGTAAGTAGAGAAAACACTGTGAATGTAATATGCAGCGTCTCTATTTCAAACATACAGAAAATTTTATGTATACTTATTTGTACGTGAATGAGTAGAGAAAGAGATATGAATGTGTTACCTAAAAGTGAGAGGAGAAAACAGTGTGAATGTTATAGCATTTATATTTCAACCATATAGAATATGGTATGACTTATTTTAAAAGTGACGATAAAATGTTTTTGGTGCAAAATCACGTTTTTTATGGAAAATTGTTTATAGAAGAGTGAGTAGAGAAAGAGATATGAATGTGTTACCTAAAAGTGAGTAGAGAAAACACTGTGAATATAATATGCATGTATACAAAAATTTAATCAAATCTTTAGAGCCGTTTCTGAAATACCGTGTGTATATACAAGAATTGCAGCGTAGAGGCGGGAATAAAAAATGTTATTTTTTTATGTAAAATCGCGTTTTTTCGGGAATTACACCTATATAGCTGAACTTAAAAATCAAAACCCTATCTGAATACATCTGATCGAAATCGTTAGAGCCGTTTCCAAGTTGCGCGGAATAAGTGAGTGAGTGAGTGAGTGAGTGAGTGAGTGAGTGAGTGAGTGAGTGAGTGAGTGAGTGAGTGAGTGAGTGAGTGAGTGAGTGAGTGAGTGAGTGAGTGAGTGAGTGAGTGAGTGAGTGAGTGAGTGAGTGAGTGAGTGAGTGAGTGAGTGAGTGAGTGAGTGAGTGAGTGAGTGAGTGAGTGAGTGAGTGAGTGAGTGAGTGAGTGAGTGAGTGAGTGAGTGAGTGAGTGAGTGAGTGAGTGAGTGAGTGAGTGAGTGAGTAAGTAAGTATATATATATATATATATATATATATATATATATATATATATATATAAAGAATTGCTCGTTTAAATACATAAGATAACTAAATCGTCAGCATAAAGAAAACATGACGTACTAATATCATCAATATTAATTACTGACATCTCATACCTAGAAACTCCCTTTTGTAGATCAATTATCATTTTGTATCTATACGATTTATGCTTTCGTAAGTGTTAAACTTTACTATAGTCAACTGGAGTGTCATGTGGCTAAGAGCACAATTTTGACTGGATTTGAATTAATATAAACCAAAATATGAGCTAATTCATTCACTGTTAAAAGTCCTCGCTCTGTGACGTCACGAATCGAGTATCCAGGCCTGTAATTAAACGATGGTCTCGACTTGTCTCCCTCCTACCGGTGTAGATAAATAAGTAGATAAACAAGTAGATAAACAAGAATACATGTAATTTGATCTTGATATAAGCAATTCTATGAAAAAATAATGATTTTTATAAAATAGGTAAATCTCGCAACAAGCTTGTGTATCATATACATTATGTAAGGTAATAAATTGATGGATTTGATTTAATTTAAAGTTTATTTCCGTTTTAGAGCTTTTAAATAAAATATTATTATTTAATTTTTTTACTATTAATCTTTTTTCGGTCAGGAAGCGATTTAAAAATTTAAATGTTAGCATACTTAGTTAAGCATACTCTCATTTAAAAACCAGTAGATGCTCAGCTTTTAAATAACAGAAATTTTGTTAAAGATGTGCCAAATGAAATAGAAAATGAGAGTCACCCGACTTTCAACAGATAAAGTTCATCTCCTTTCTAAATTCGATCCCTGGTTTATTTAATTTGATCGTATTAAAAACCTGTAACTTACTAGCTGGTATATTGAAATTAGATTATTTCTACTTGCGTTTTTGCATCGTTTATTAATATCCTCTTGATCTATGTTTATAAAATATCTCGGGGAGTAATTTCAAGATTTAATAAGGCGTTGTAATGAACTAAAGATGGATGAAACAGTTGCATTTAGTATAAAGATTAATTTAGGATCGTTTTTACAGGAAATTCTTTAGTTATAACCTGACCGATTTATAACAGCATTCTGATCTACTCATGTGTGCGTATTTACACACTACTTTTTTACGGTATCAGTCTTCCGGTAATGAGAGCGATCACTATGACATCACTCACATTCCGTTTAATGTTTTGGTAACCAGGCAAGATAAGAACACCCCAGGATGCCTTCAGCCTGCCTGCCTGTCTAGTGTTTCATTGGCCATGTTGCACAAGCTAGCCTGAAGTATCTTAAAAACCATGTCTTTTTATGTATATATATGTATCTGCTCATATCCTGCGTTATATAGTAAGTAGAGTGTTGCATTCCATCGAAATATTCGATATTGAAATTTTACCCAAACTTCACGTGAGATATCTTGAATTCACCCTAAAATCATTCTTTGGAAAAACCGTGCGTGTGTGCGTGCGCAGGCGCGTGTGTGTGAGAGAGAGAACAGGATAGCTCCAAAAAGTAAGTTAAATACCAAACTTGGTATTTAAGTTGTGTTCTCCAACTATTGCTACAGCTATTGAACAGCACATAGTCAAAGAATGGCCCATGAGAGAAGAATTCGAACCAAGGAAGCAGAGTATTAAACACAAGGAATTGGAGAACCTTGTAAATGTGTATCTTCCGTCTTTACATATACCACTCAAGCCGGCCCTCGGATAAGAAGACAATCCTTCGTGCGTTAAAATAGTTGCAGAAATAACAGGGGTAAATCCAGTCAGTGGCGTGTGTGAACTTCGCTCTGCTTGTGAGAGAAGCGAGAGAGGCAGAGGAAATGCCCAGGCTTCAACTGGCGTGTGCAGCGCGTGATTAGAGAGAAACAGTCTTGAAATATTTTCCACTTTACTTACAAGACTTTATTTTCCAGGGAATAAACTCATTCATGTATATGCTGCTATTATCTAACATTACGGATTACAGAGTGTAAATTGGCGTAACAAAATCCATGCAAACATGAGGACGTGTAATGTTTGATTCGCATTTCTTTGTTTCTTATTAATGTTATTGTTGTATTTTATTATTATTATTATTTTTAGTTATTGTTATTATTGCTATAATAACCCCTAGAGCAACAGCCCTTCGCGGGCCAAGGTTTACCACCCGGCCGCTGCGTCCCCCACCTCTGCCCACTACAGGCGTCATGAGTGGGGTGTAGTACTGCTGAGTGGGACGTGGTGAGCGTCCCGATATCTCCCGGCCAGTTATGCAGTCTTCGCGACCTGGGATCGCTACTTCTTTATTCAAGTAGCTCCTCAATTGGCCTTCCGGTAACTAACGAGGCTGAGTGCACCCCTTGCCAGAACTCCCAGCGGGGGAAAAGATCCCCATGCGGGTACCGGGGATCGAACCCGCAACCAACTGCGCTATGGAGGCGGTCTGTTATTATTATTGTTATTACCATATTGTTATTACCTTTATTATTCTATTCTCATTAGTTTGTTATTGTTAATTATCATTATTATTACTATTTCTCATATTATAATAATTATTTTAGCTATTTTATTAGTGTTTATTATTGTGGTATTACTATTTTTGTTATTATTATTGTTAGTGTTGTTATTATTATTATTATTATTATTATTATTATTATTATTATTATTATTATTATTATTATTATTATTATTATTATTATTATTATTATTATTATTATTATTAATTATCATCACCATCACCATCATCATAATCATTAGTATCCCCATCATTATTTTATCAGTCCTATTGTTGTTAGTTATTGTTAATTTTTGTAGTTATTACTATTAGCATCAGAATCACTATTATTTGTAGCATAATTATTAGTTTTATTTTAATTAGTTTTAGTATTACCATTTTCATTATTACATTAATATTAATATTTTTGTTATTGTTATGGTTTATTATTATTCTATTCTCATCGTTATTATTATCATCAAAGGCTACTGTTATGGTGACTTCATCCATAGAAGAGGTGTTCAAAATAATGCCTTGTTGATTGACACAGTGCTTCAACTGTCTCCTTGTATCTATATGGAAGTTTCTGAGAACTGCGGGTGTGACAAATGCATATGCTTTAGCGATCCTTTGAGGAGATTTGTTTAAAATGCAATGTTCTTGAATGTCTCCAAAAGAAATAATCCAATGGGGTTAGATCAGGCGATCTTGCTGTCGGTATTGGGCCACCTAGGCCCATCCAGCCTTGGGATGACCTTTACAGGTTCATAATGGTAAGGCGGTGCACCATCTCGTTTAAAGCAGTGCACAGTGTTGTTCGGTCATGGTGCAGGAACCTCATCAAGAAAAACCTGAAGCTCGCCTTACAGGAATTCCAGATACCGCGGTCCTCTAAGTGTGGCTGGGAGAAAGACTCCACCACCACCGCCACCGCCGCCGCTACCACCACCGCCGCCGCCACCACCACCACCGCCAGCACCACCACCGCCACCGCCGCCGCCGCCACCACCACCGCCGCCGCCACCACCGCCACCGCCGCCGCGGCCACCACTACCACCACCGCCAGCACAACCACCGCCACCGCCACCACCACTACCATCGCCAGCATAACCACCACCACCGCCGCCGCCGCCGCCACCGCCAACACCACCACCCACACCGCTACCACCACCAATAATAATAATAATAATAATAATAATAATAATAATAATAATAATAATAATAATAATAATAATAATAATAATAATAATAATAATAATAATAATAATAATAATGATAAAGCATAATAATCAAAACAATAGTAATAACCACTAACGCACGTAGGATTATCTACTTTCCCGAGGGCCGGCTGGAGTGGGTCCCCTGGTAAAACTGGTTCTCATGAAAAACTTTGTGAAGGGAATGGACAATATAGGGGAAGGTTCAAATACCTGACAAAACTATTTCCCAGTATTAATGCAGCCAAGACAACAGAAGGAATTTTCATTGGTCCACAGATAAGACAATTGCTTAAGAATTCACCATTTGATGCTAAGCTGAATCCCGCTGAACTTGATGCACGGTCATCAAAGAAGTGGTGAATGGGTTTCTACTTAATGCAACGAAATGGAGGGACAGCAAATTCGAAGGATATGGAAATCCTTCCCAGCATTCGCCTGGCGACCGAGGGAAACCCCCGAAAAAACCCATGGGTCAGGAAGACCTACCATGGGGATCGAACCCGCGACCTCCCGAATGCGGACCACAGACGTTACAGCCTGCTCGGTTGCATGTTAAGTTACGTTATATCTCTCTCAATAGTAAATCACTATTCTTCTTTCTTCTTTTCTTCCTTCCTTCTAGGTCTATCTGTTGTAACGTTAGTAAAACAAGTAAGGCCATACATTCCAGTCGGCAAATATCACTTCAAACTGCTGTCGTATAGAAATACAACTTCTGTGACATGCCAACGTAAAGCATCCCTAAGTAATATGATACCATCCCTCGTCCATGTTTACTTTGTAATTATTTTTAACTGGAAAACATAAATAACTTAACGCTCTTATATGAGTCAGCCTAGAAAGTGTGTGGACCTTGTTTTCTTTTTTGTGCTGCGTAAGCAATTATCCCAACGGGGGAGTTAACGGCCCTAAAGCTATAAGACACCCCGTTGGAAATGATTTGATGTTACTTATGTCCTGAACGTCGTCTTGTGTAACACTGGCAGACCTGTTGCCAGTATTCAACGAGGACTTTACCAATTTCTTCGAGTTTTACTAATAAACTTCTTCTCACCTTTGAATTGTGCCTTATTAATTGCTGAGCTGCCTTGTTCTCGAGTTAAGGCTCGGGGCTTACCTACAATCCCAAAATCTATAGTCGTGTGTGCAAAACACCGTTACACGACATCTGGTGGCAGCGGCGGGATTACAAGGCGATTACAAGGCGAAGCAATCAAGAAGACGGCACTTCTTCGACTTCGACTGAACTTCTTCCTGATTCAGGGTGTCTTCTGAAGAGCTGAATCAGACCTTCACCTTCATCTTCTAGAACTTCGCAGATCTTTCATCGAGGTGGAAGACCTGCAGTACTTCAGGAGGGACGGCGCCCACGAACCTCCGAACGTCTTTGCTTCCTCTAGCCGGAGGCCGGCGCAGCCCGTCCGCCTTCTGGTGTCGAGCTCGTCAACAAGCCTGGGCTCTGGTTGTCAGCTGGGGTCCTCGAGGGGACACAGATCTACTCAGCAAGCCTGCAGCTATCCTTCTTCGCGGTGACAACTACACCTGGACAATCCCGAGGGACGGCGAGACTCCCTTCATTCTTTCCAAGTAAGTCCTCACCATCGTTAAATCTGGCATTGTGTTAATCGTAGACAATCAGGCTAAGTAACCCTTGCCATGTCTTTCGCAAGTAGAAGTAGAGTAGAACTTCCGACAGAACCGGACGATGAGGTGGAAGAAACGAATAGTTTCGTGTCAGTAGCTACTGCAGTTAAATTATTGGAAACAAAATTTGACGGAAATCCAAAAGATTTGCAGGAATTTATAGACAATGTGGAAAATGCTTATAGCATTTTGTCTCCAGCAGATCATCCTACATTTTTGAAATTTGTTTTAGCTAGAATTACTGGAGATGCTAAGGTAACTTTAAACTTCAAGGAAATGCCCGCTGAGGGGGGCTACCTGGGAAAATGTTAAAGAAAAAATTAGAAACGCACTACGCAGTTCACCGAACGTTAGATTATTATGCTAATAAGTTGTTTACTAACAAGCAGACATACAATGAAAATGTAACTCAGTAGAGAAGCAAGAGTAGAAAAGATTTAATACGATCCACTTCAAAAATAATGAATAATTGGCATTATGAATGGAAAATGGGAGGCAGAGACATAATAGTGCATTTAAGTAGAGCATGTTTTGTACAAGGTTTGGCAGATGGGCAAGTTAAAACTATAGTTAGGGTGAAATGCGATCAAATGTCGATGAAACAATTAATAGAATTAGCAGTAGAAGAGGAAAGTGCACAAAGGTCTTGCGAAAAATTTAAGGGTTATTACGGAGAAAGAAGGGCAATGGCAAGTAACAGTTCCCACCAGTTCCAGGGTGCTCGCATGGGCGTGAAGAGCAGGCCTGAGAACGTGAGGCGCGGACCATCAGGGGTTCACGCGATAGCACCTATAGTGTGTTTTAGGTGCGGTAAACCGGGGCATGTTGATAAAGAATGCAGAGGGAAGGCCTACTGCAAGGCATGCCGTAAAGTTGGACATGAGACGAGGGAATGTCTCGCACAGGGGAAACAGGCAGTAGGGCTACCTGTGAAACCTGTGGTAAGTCCAAATTAAAGTAAAGGTTGCAACCCAGGTGTGAAAGAGAACCTGACAAACAAAATAGGTATGAAAGAGGACCTAATTAACAAAATAGGTATGAAAGAGGACCTAACAAACAAAATAGGTATGAAAGAGGACCTAGCAAACACAATAGGTATGAAAGAGGACCTAGCAAACAAAATAGGTATGAAAGAGGACCTAGCAAACAAAATAGGTATGAAAGAGGACCTAACAAACAAAATAGGTATGAAAGAGGACCTAACAAACAAAATAGGTATGAAAGAGGACCTAGCAAACAAAATAGGTATGAAAGAGGACCTAATTAACAAAATAGGTATGAAAGAGGACCTAACAAACAAAATAGGTATGAAAGAGGACCTAACAAACAAAATAGGTATGAAAGAGGACCTAGCAAACAAAATAGGTATGAAAGAGGACCTAACAAACAAAATAGGTATGAAAGAGGACCTAGCAAGCAAAATAGGTGTGAAAGAGAACCTAGCAAATAAGTTTAATGTTACTAATGGGGTACAGGAAAATCCTTACGTAGTTTTTGTATTAAGTAATGATTTAAAGAAGGGTTATGGAGAAGCACTAATTGACACAGGGTCAGCAGTCTCTCTGGTAGGACAAGAAGCATTACGGTCAAAGAAAATAAAGAAAGAGGAAGTTAGTTTTCAAAAAATAACTGGGGAAAGATTCAAGGTTTTTGGATGCGCAGAAATAAGTTTCAGCAACGTAATGTTTGGGCCGAATCATAAATTTTATGTAGTTTCGCATCTACCTGAAAAATTAGACCTGCTACTAGGAAGGGATTGGTTAGAGGCACACAAAGGTGAATTAAGGGTCCCGTGGACTCATGCGGCAATAAAAATAAAACCGATGAGTGAAGTTTTAGTAGAGTTTAATACATCAGAGCAAGGTGTAAGGTACTGTAAGAAACAGGAAGTAGGTGATAATTTAGTTTGTGCTGAAAGCATTGTAAACTGTAAGGGAGGAAAGTTTTGCTGTTTAATAGTTAATTTAAATGAAGATGAGAGAATAGTGGCAGTAACTCCGCAATTGACAAAGTCTGATATAAAAGGGAAAGAAATTAGAATAAGGAAGGAAGGGAGAAGCGAACTACTGCTTTCTAAGTTAAGGGTTGCACATGTAAAAGAGGGGTTAGAAGAGTTGAAAGAAATTTGTTTGGAATATAACGATATATTTAGGTTACCAGGGGATAGGCTTACAGAGACTAAGGCAATAACACATCACATCCCAACACCATCTTTACCACCTGGTGGATATATCACATTAAAGAATTACAGAATACCAGAACAGCACCAACCGGAGGTAAATAAGCAAGTGCAAGATATGCTAGACCAGGACATTATAGTCCCGAGTTCGAGCCCATGGAATTTTCCAATTTTGGTAGTTCCAAAGAAAGTGGATGCTTCGGGTACTAGAAAATGGAGGATTTGTATTGACTTTAGGAAATTAAACGAGGTGACAGTAGGTGATAGCTATCCTCTACCCAACATACAGGAAATTCTAGATAAATTGGGAAGGTCTCGTTACTTTTCGGCTTTAGATTGTGCAAGTGGTTATTGGCAAATACCCTTAGCACCAGAGGACCAAGCAAAAACTGGCTTCAGCACCAGTCAAGGTCACTTTCATTTTACTAGAATGCCCTTTGGATTAAAATCAACCCCCCGCTACTTTTCAAAGGTTAATGAACACCATATTGATGGAATTAATTGGAATTAGATGTTTGGTTTACTTAGATGATGTAATTATTTTTGGTGAAACTTTGGAGGATCATAATTCTCGGTTAAGACAAGATTTTCAAAAGTTGCGAGAAAATCAAATGCAATTAGAACCAGATAAATGTGAATTTCTTAAAAACGAATTGCAGTATTTAGGTCACGTAGTTACTGCAGAAGGTGTTTATCCTGATCCGAAGAAGGTTGAAGCTATAAGTAAATTTCCAAAACCTAAGACACCCAAAGATATAAACTCATTCTTAGGCTTCGTAGGTCATTATAGAAAATTTATTCCAGCATTTAGCAAAATTTCTAAACCGCTTAATGATTTGTTAAAAAAAGGAACAGAATGGGAATGGTTGGAAAGGCAGGAACAAAGCTTTCAGGAATTAAAGGGTAAATTGTTGGAATATCCAGTATTGCAATTTCCAGACTTTACGCAACCCTTTGTTTTGACAACTGATGCGAGCAATTATGCAATTGGGAGTATTCTAAGTCAAGGGAAAATTGGTAGCGATAGGCCTATAGCTTTCGCAAGTAGGATATTGAATGACGCAGAAATAAACTATAGCACAGTGGAGAAAGAGTTACTAGCTATAGTATGGTCTTGTAAGCATTTCCGTCCATACTTACTAGGAAGAAATTTCACAGTGGTAACAGATCATAAACCTCTTTTATGGATTTTTAATGTTAAGGATCCTAGTTCGAGACTTCTTAGATGGAGACTGTTATTGGAAGAATATGAATTTCAAATAGTGCATAAATCAGGTAGCAAAAATGTAAACGCAGATGCGCTTAGTAGGTATCCCCTTCCAGAAATTAATGCTGTTCTAAAAACAGAGGAAGAAATTTCTAAAGAAAGAAAGCAGAGATTACTAAAAGAGATGCACGTATGTCCTATAGGAGGGCATCAGGGTATTCAAAGAACACATGAAAGGTTAAAATTGTACACTTGTTGGCCTAATATGTTTAAGGATGTAGAGAATTACATAAAACTATGTTCGACTTGTCAACTAAACAAACAGACACTTCCAAACACTAAAGCTGAATTGCAAATAACAGACACACAATCACAACCTTGGAATAAGGTGTACTTGGATATTGTAGGTCCATTGTCAACTTCAGATTCAGGAAATAAATATTTATTAACATGTCAGGACAATTTGACTAAATATTTAATAGTAATTCCCATGATAGATCAGAGTGCAAACACTGTGGTGGATAAATTTGTGAATGAAATTATTCTTAGGTATGGGATTCCTGATGAGATTTTAACAGATCAAGGGTCTCAGTTCATGAGTCAGGTATTTCAAGACTGTTGCAAATTACTTAAGATTAAGAAGTTGCACACAAGTGTTTACCACCCAGAAACCAATGGAAGTTTGGAAAGATCACATAAGGTTATTGTAGAATATTTGCGTTGTTTTGGAAACAAGTTACAAACTGACTGGGATAAATGGGTTAATTTTGCAAGCTTCACATATAACACAACCCCTCATACTGCAACCAAGTATACACCTTATGAATTGTTATTTGGTAGAAGGACAAATCTGCCAGGGATATTGCAAAGAGAGCCTCAGCCATTGTATAATTACGATGATTTAGTGAGAGAAATTAAACAGAAATTCCAAGTAGCATGGCAACAAGCAAGGTCTAATTTACAGAAGCGGAAAGAAAAACAGTGTAAAAAATTTAATGAAACTATAAAGGCAAGGAAATATGCCAAAGGAGATTTGGTGTTAGTATATAATGAGCAAAGAATAAAACTAGATCGTTTATGGAACGGACCTTATGAAGTGACCGAGGCAAAGGACCCAAACGTTTCGTTGAAAAAGGTAAATAACAGGTAAAAGGGCAATCGAAACTCGTGTTAATAGGACCAAACCTTATTTTGCAGGTGCGATGGAAGATGAGGGTTAGTTATTTGATCAAGGTGATCGTTTTATGGTGGTGGTGGGAACAGCTTCAGGGAGAAGCGTTAGGAACAGCTTCAAGGAGAAGCGTTAGGAACAGTGGTTGAAGAACAAGAGATAAAAGCTCAGGTAAAAGTAATTAGCAATCAGGCAGGCGTTTACTTCGACCATGTAGGAACATTGTATTCCTATCCAGCAGAGTGGAGTTTCTTAACATATGTAGATTTAGAACCTGTAAAACAGCTGTGGAGAAAGACAAAACAACAGATTACAGTTCTGATACAAACATGTGAAAAGGTAAAAAAATGAAACATGGTATATGTATACCGATTGTAAACCTTCCATTCCGTATCTTCATTCAAAACGTAAAGTGATAGACAGGCTAAAAGTTGTCTTAGGCGATTTGATAGGGTTGAATCAAAATGTTAGACGCAAGCGCAGCCCTCTAAATTTCATTGGTAGGGCATTAAATCTTCTTTTTGGAACAGCTACTGAAGATGAACTTCAAAATTATGCTAAACACATAAGGCATTTAGAATCAGATCATAGGGAATTTTTGCGAATAGCTTCGGAACAGATGCTTGTTTTAAACTCTACACTGATCACTATGAATTCCACTGTTAAAGAAGTAGCATTAAATGAAAATAAAATTAAGGAAGTAATAGAGAAGTTGTCATTAGAAACAACAAAACAAAATGCAGCTTTACGTTATGAACTGGAGACAAGTATGGTAATAAATGAATTAATACAACAGATTCAAAGAGGGATTGAAGAGTGTCAAAACACTTTCGATCTTCTCATTAACGTGTATTTGAATTCACAAAAAGGAATTTTACAGCCTCAAATTATCACAGTGCAAAAGATAAGAGAGCTTTTAAAAAAGGAAAGCATGCCAGATCTAACGATGTTCCCTCCTTTCCCTTCTTCACAACTTTTGTCCTTGATCCAGCCAACAATTTATACTCAGGGATCACTGTTGGTTTATGTTGCAAAAATACCATTGTTGCATGAGAAACAATATCAGTTATATAAAATATTGCCATTTCCAGTGATTATGCAATCAAATTTGACTGCAAAGTTCATTGACTATCCGAAAGACTATATTTTTGTGGACAATCTACGACAACAATATGGATACTTAACAGTAATGGACTTGGAAAAGTGTCATAATCCAAATAAGTTAACCTATGTGTGTTCAGAAGCGATGCCTATTCTGACTTAGGTTCCAGGTCAGGATTGTATAGCCACATTACTACATCCAAACACCCAAGAATTACCTCAAAATTGTAATGTAAAGTACTTACCTTTAGCTCACACCCTTTGGATACCATTATATATGAGTAATGAATGGTTATATGTGGCACCGCAAGTTGAACTGTTTACAACTATTTGTAATGAGAAAAGTGAATCTCATAGACTTTTAGGAAGAGGACTAGTGTCCTTAGGTAAATTATGTAAAGGGTTAACAGCAAGAAGTGTGTTGTATCCACTGGCCCATTTTGAGACAAACAATACTAAGGAAGACATTATTCCCTTCTCTCCTTTGGACACCGATTGTTGTGTAACACTTCCTGATCAAGAAGAAATTCATAAAATTCCTTTAACCCTTCCTCTACATAACATAATGTCTTCAGTGACGGATTTGAAATTGGCCGGTTACAAAATAGACGAAGTGCAGAAATTAATTAAAGAACAGGAATCAAAGGAAGCCAATAGACCAAGGGATTGGTCAGATTTTGTATATTCTGGCTGGAGTTATGTATTATGTATGTGTATTATTTTTGTGATTTGGATATGTAGTTGTTGTTATTGTAAGTGTTGTAGAGATTGTAGCACCTGGTTATTTAAGCAATGTCCACCGAAGAAGTGTACTGACTCAGTAGGTGAACATATGAGAGCCTTAGTTAATGTCAATGTGAACAGCGGGACAAATGCTAGATCGCAGATACTGATTGATGGACAGGGTTATCAAAGGTTACCTGTAATAACTTCACAGCCTGAAAGGTCAGATCAGGATTTTGAAATGGGGTCTGCACCTGAGGAGAAGATATACTACCGTCTCCAGTAGAATTTCGCAGGTCCTCCAGGCTAAAGGCAAAAGAAGATGTTGCCTCCAAGGGGTGGATGTTCTCAAAAGCTTGAGCTTGTCATAAGACAGCAACAACCTTTTTCTTAAGGGGGGAGGTGTCGTATAGAAATACAACTTCTGTGACATGCCAACGTAAAGCATCCCTAAGTAATATGATACCATCCCTCGTCCATGTTTACTTTGTAATTATTTTTAACTGGAAAACATAAATAACTTAACGCTCTTATATGAGTCAGCCTAGAAAGTGTGTGGACCTTGTTTTCTTTTTTGTGCTGCGTAAGCAATTATCCCAACGGGGGAGTTAACGGCCCTAAAGCTATAAGACACCCCGTTGGAAATGATTTGATGTTACTTATGTCCTGAACGTCGTCTTGTGTAACACTGGCAGACCTGTTGCCAGTATTCAACGAGGACTTTACCAATTTCTTCGAGTTTTACTAATAAACTTCTTCTCACCTTTGAATTGTGCCTTATTAATTGCTGAGCTGCCTTGTTCTCGAGTTAAGGCTCGGGGCTTACCTACAATCCCAAAATCTATAGTCGTGTGTGCAAAACACCGTTACACGACACTGCCCCTTCGATCGAACTTGAATAAACTCGAGTTGTGTGTTGCTGGTTGCATATCAGCAAGGCACACATCCTCTCGCCTTGATCTCCCGTTCGAACACTAATATGCACCCAACAGTAGTAGGCCATACACCAAACTTCTTAATCTTATTGCTTTTGCAAGTGGTAGTTACTTCGTAGTGTTGAAAATGATAAACATGTTTCCCCTCGACTTCCACCATCTGTCCTGTCCTGTCCTGTGCTGCTGGCTTGCTGAGGTGCGGTCAGAAGGTTTTTCTTCTGCGTACCCTCCCTCAATAGGGTTTAACCCAGACCCAAATAAATACAATACCTACTGATATCACTGTGTACGACAGCAGCGCGCTTACGTGTACATGACACTTGACGTTACAGGCAGAGACAGTGCTCTGGCTTCAGTCACCATACATCAGAGGAGAAAGCTGGAGATCAGCGGAGAAGGCCGAAGCCTAGCTTAAACCAGGTTTAAAAGCAGGTAATCATTAAAATACAGAGAGACCCAAAACCATGAGAACCGCTACGCGGTGTTTTTCCACTGCGCAAACGGAAACACGGTAACGGCAACTGATGTACACAAGGTCACGCGGTTGACTTGTTTTTCTCTGCGCTGGAAGTGCAGTATAGAGGTGAGGGTGATATGTGGTTGGATTATTAAAACGTGCTTTGTTATTTTGTCCTTTACTTAGTCACAAAGTATATTATGGCTCAGCATTTGTTTTCTACTGCACAGCGTGTATTTATCTATGGTTCGCATGTGTTAACTCAGTCAACTCGCCAAGTGAAAGTGCAATTTGCAGAAAGATTTCCCGGTGATCTGCGATTTCTATCTCTGGGGTAGCATAATGTGTACAAAACATACCCACACACCCCGGAAGAATTAAAACAGAATATCCGCCAGGAAATTGCCAGCATTTCTCAACGTGAACTATGGCGAGTGAGTCCATAGTGAGTCCTAAAGAGGTGCCAAAAATGTATGGACGACGGCGGGTCCTTCAGGACCGCACTTTCAGAGTGAAAGTGGAAGGAAGACTGTCTACACTAAGAAGTATAGCGGTAGGAGTCCTAGAGGGCAGTATACTCTTCGCAGCATACTGCGACATGCCAGTATGCGAACGATGTCCTCAATATGGCACAAAACTAGAATGTGAGATATGGCCTCCCTCCCCTTCAACGACAACTCAATGCCGTTGGCCGCTGGAGTGAGAAGTGGAGAATGGCTATTAGTCCGGGGAAAAGCCCCACACTCCTCCTTGGTAAGGTTCGTCATTGGCGACCGGAACGGTCACTTCGGCTCAGGCGGAGAAATATCCCATGGGTAACACGTCCGCGCAAAGGCCGGACTCGGCCACGCTGCACTCAGACAGCTCTACCCTATCCTCCGATCCACCATGCTGGGACGGTTATTTGATCTTCTTTCTTGCCACACGTTGTTGATGCGACGTTTGAGATCGTTATTTACGTTTAATGCAGCTATGAGACTCTAAATACTTTTCATCGAAGTTCTCGATGTATCTCAGGACGTGGTACGGGTCTACGTCTTACAAGGATGATTAAATTTCCTTTTTATATTTTTAATATACTTATTTATTGTTCCTTTTCGTCACAAACAATAATATAAATATTCTGGATTGGCGTCCTTTGTCTCAAGCCCTGCGGGGTTCACACAACCCGAACACGGACTACGTAATTTTGCGAGTTCGTAATCTTCTTCTATTTCTTTAATGCAGCCTTACTAATTATATATTAGTTCTCTGCACTGTTACTCCTGTTAACTTTTAAAACACAATGTTCTTCCACTAAACACTATATGTCGATAACTTTTCAAACTATTCGCGGATATTGCGATTTCCACATGACGCCAATCCCCACAATACATGAACAAGCTATGACAACTGAAGATCTCTATCATTGCCCACTAGGACAATGATTCACAATTTTAGGGGGCTTTTTCTGCCGCCACTATAAACACAAATTTTTAACTATTTTAGGAGGCTTCTTCTAAATAATATCGCCTCAATGCCCACTTACCTAAAACTATGCATTTACCGGGCAATCATCCCCCATTGATCTTGTATGGCTGTGAAGCCTGGGGATCGGCGGTACCCTCCACAATACGCAAACTGCAGACAGTGCAGAATAGGGCTTTGAGAACAATATATGATACCGGGCGTAGATTCCCGTCTTACATCCTTCACAACCACTCCGAGCTACCATACATCATGGACTTGCTGAGGGAGCGATCCCGAACCATGCACACCAAACTGAGTTACCACACCAACCATCTGGTATGGGCACTAGGTCGATACGACCACAGAGCACCCCGTAGAAGGAAAAGTTACTGCCTTCCTAAGGACGCCCTTGGGTAACGGTAATGCCACTCCCATCATCTAACACTTTCTCACCCCAACACCTATTCCTGTCCCCTTTCCTGCATCCAAACTCAGGTATGCAGGAAGAAACCATGCCCACAGACACAAAAGCTTGAAAAAAAATTAGAACACCTTACATACTGCATAGATAAAGTCGCATTAAGCGGCTAGGTGCTGTGCAGATAAACATACCGTACAGGAGAACCTGTACGACCTGTTCTCGAATGCTGGAATGCTGTTCTGTGACATTGGCAGTCGGTGATGAGCACCGAGGACGCGTGCAGATACAACACAGCATAACCGGTTCGGAGTCTTTTGGATCACCCGTTATATCTAGCTCTTCTTAGATGTTCTGCGATATCTAGTTTGAAACACATATTAGGGGAACGCGTAATTGCGCAATTACACTTAATACTTTCGATTGCAGAATCCTCATTTTAATCAAAATTAATGTTATAAACGCTATTTAACATTCGATTCTTTCAACCTTGGATTTTATAAACGTTATTCTACATAATAAGTAAGAATATTGTTTATTATGATAAGGCACACAGCTCATCAGCATGTTTTATTGAGATGTTGATCTTAAATGCTTTGCTGCAAGGGATAGCCTTGAAGTCATTATATTCATTAGTTTGCCGAGTTTCATTCACAAGCTTGTATTTTAAAGAATTGCCTAAGCAATTTATTGACTACATTGTTGATTCACTTCAAACATTTTATTTTAAAATATCAATCCTTATTTTCCTTAAAATTAATTATCTTAGTTGAGGACAGTGGTAAGTGTGTGTGTGCCAAGCTAATATGCTGTTAAATTATACATACATGTACATTTCAAAATCAGAAGTCAAGGAGGTTAGACCTGCCATAAGGTAATGAATATTCCACCATCTATCTAATAAATGTTTTTGACATGCTGATAATACAAAATGTGTAATATTTCATAATCTTTGTCAATAGACTTTATAAATGTAATTATAAATGACATTTTAAAAACCCATGTAATTAGTTAGGGACACGTATCTGTCACAATTTTGTTTACAGATATTCCAGTTTTTAGATTACATAAGTACTTAATGATAAATAATATGAGTGGATTAGTTTTTTCCAATGAAATATAAGCTCTAAAAATTGTGTAGAGAAAAGAATGTTATTCCACTTAAAAATGAATAATTTTTAATTTTTAAAACGTTCAATATACTGCAAATAAAATTATCCTTCCGCTCAATTTGTTAAATTAGATGGTTTGTAACATCGCAAAAATTTTCTGAGAAAAGTTAGCCAAAGCTCTGACATTTAAACTAGCGGAAAAATACAAAAAAACTACATTAATGTGTTTTTTGGCTAAATCACCAAAATTTAAAACGTTCCTGCACTTAATCTCCTTGTTCTAATGATTCTTGATTCTCACTCGTCCTCTTGAAGCTCCTTTTCTTGATTCTAGCCTCTCTGGTCAATTCTCGAGCAAATTTTTTGTTGCAGTCATGGGCGTCGCGAAGGAGGGGGGGGGGAGGGGGAGACGCGGTCCCCCCTTGGAAGCTAATGCATTCAATGTGCAATCAATTACTGACTATTAGACTATTATTTTAATTTCCATGTTAAGAACAATTTTTGTTTAGCACAAATTAATACGTTTATTCACAACACCTACTCTAACTTTTGTCAACAAAATAATGAATTAATATTGCTTGATTGCAAACTTATAACATACGCCCCCCTTCCCCCTGGAAAAGGGTCTGCCGACGCCCATGGTTGCAGTTATAAAGTTATAGTGAATTTAATAATGTTGGTTATACTGTTGTTTAAATGGGGCATGATAAGCAGCCGACATATTTAAATCTCCATTTAAACGGCTTAAATACATATTAAGAAGTACCCTTATCGTAATATATCATTGGATTCGTAAAATATTGTAGATTTTTATACGACACAAAACAAAAAGTCAATTTTCTCAGCCATTCACACGTAATACGGTCCTTAAAAGCATATGTAATTAGAGCGCAGTATTTCAATCGTGTAATAGGGATTACTTACCTGCCAAGTACCAAAACCTACAGCCGGCATCTGGGCGCCTGTTTGCAAACACAGCATTGTAGACGTCATTATCACTGGTCTCTTGCCTGCAAGGAACTGAACAACATGCACGACCAGACAGACTGACGGACTCACACTCTCCCCCCAGTTGGTTGGTGGTGACCTTCAGAGCCGTTCTCCTTCCTGAAAAAATGAACATACCATTGTGTACCAGGACCATGTCCTACTGTCGGCCAAGTGTTACATAAGAAACAACAGTTTCTTTCAGAACTCCTCTTAAATGAGAGAATGCTTTAAAGCTCATGTCATAACTGGAAAGGGCACTCTAATTGTATGTATTAACTGCCCTCTATGCAAAATATAGTCCGATTTTAATGCTACTTTAATCAAATAGGTACCCGGAAATCTATACTAAAGGGAACCCTATGCATTCCTGTGACCTTTATCTAGAGAGAAATAATAATTGCTTGCAACTCTTCTTGCTGAACATCGAAGCACTGAGTCATGTATTCAGTTATATAACATGATTGAGTACCTTGTAATATGTATAAAAAAAGGCAAAAACAATAAACGGAATCATGAGCGTCGGCAGACCTTTCTTCAGGGGAGGGCCACGTGTTGGAAGTTTGCAATCAAGCAATATTAATACCATATTATGTTGTCAATTTGTTGCGGATGATCGTATTAATTTGTGGTAAATAAAAATTGTGCTTTACAATAAAATTGAAACAATAGTCTAATATCCAGGAACTGACTACACTTTAAATTCATTAATTTCCAAGGGGGGCGCCTTGGGCTCCCTTACCTCCCCCCTTTGCGACGCCCATGAACGGAATAATAACATACATTGGCCACAGAAAGCATAATGTCGTGTGTACAATTCACTTAATAAAATATAAATTTACTGTAGTTCATGTAATAACTTGCGAAATAAATACATTGAAATGCAACACTAAGTAATGGTAACTTACATTACATAGCGCTACATTATGCTATAGTTATATAGTACTATGCCACATTACATAACAATGATGATGATGATGATGATGATGATAAAACATCTTTCTTTCTTTCCTTCCTTCCTTCCTTTCCTTCCTTCCTTCCTTCCCTCCTTCCTTCCCTCCCTTCCTATCCCTCCCTCCATGCCTCCCTTCCCTCCTTCCTTCGTCCCTCCCTCCATGCCTCCCTACCCTCCTTCCTTCCCTCCCTCCCTTCCCATCCCTCCCTCCATGCCTCCCTTCCCTCCTTCCTTCCTCCCTCCCTTCCTACCACCCCTCCCTCCCTGCTTCCCTTTCTTCATCCCTTTCCTTCTTTTTTCTTTCTTTTTTCTTCCTCCCTTCCTTCCTCCCACCCCTCTCGCTTAGCCACCTACCTTCTCCAACCCCCTCTCGCCTCCTTCCTTCTTACATCGCCCTTCCCCCTCACCTTCCCACACTCCAGTCACACCTGTGATCCTAATAACCATGTCACTGTTTTTAAGTATAACGTCTGACCAAATTTATGACTTGGATCTCAGTCACAGTAAATTTATTACTCATTTTGAGAGCTCCTTCTACCCTTTTACACACAAGTTGTGGGATGAGTTGCTAACTTTAGACTCTAAGCAGTGTTGCTAACACATGATTATCAAACCAAGTCCCAAAATTCGTCAAAATTAGAAAATTTCCGTATTTTATTTCAATCATAATAACTGAATTAAAATATCAAGCATGGCACTCGTTACTTTGATTTTGTTTACGCGTCGTATACACACACACACACACACACACTCACACACACTCACACACACATACACACTCTCACACACACATTCACACTCACTCACACACACACTCACTCACACACACACATACACACTCTCACACACATACACACTCACTCTCACGCACACACACACACACTCACTCTCTCTCTCACACACACACACTCTCACACACACACACACACTCACTCACACACACATACACACTCTCACACACACATACACACATACACACTCACTCTCACACACACACTCACTCTCACACACACACTCACTCTCACACACACATACACACATACACACTCACTCTCACACACACACTCACTCTCACACACACACTCACTCTCACACACATACACACTCACTCTCACACACACACTCACTCTCACACACACATACACACATACACACTCACTCTCACACACACACACTCACTCTCACACACACACTCACTCTCACACACACTCACTCTCACACACACATACACACACTCACTCTCACACACACACTCACTCTCACACACATACACACTCACTCTCACACACACACTCACTCTCACACACACACACTCACTCTCACACACACATACACACTCACTCTCACACACATACACACTCACTCTCACACACACACTCTCACACACACATACACACTCACTCTCACACACACACTCACTCTCACACACACATACACACTCACTCTCACACACACTCACTCCCACACACATACACACATACACACTCACTCTCACACACACACTCACTCTCACACACATACACACTCACTCTCTCTCACACACACATACACACTCACTCTCACACACACACTCACTCTCACACACACATACACACATACACACACTCACTCTCACACACACATACACACTCACACACATATACACTCACTCTCACACACACACACTCACTCTCACACACACTCACTCTCACACACATACACACTCACTCTCTCACACACACACTCACTCTCACACACACATACACACACATACACACATACACACTCACTCTCACACACACATACACACACATACACACTCACTCTCACTCTCACACACATACACACATACACACTCACTCTCACACACACATACACACTCACTCACACACACATACACACTCACTCTCACACACACATACACACTCACTCACACACACATACACACTCACTCTCTCTCACACAGACACACACACATACACACTCACTCTCACACACACATACACACATACACATTCACTCTCTCACACACACACACTCACTCTCACACACACATACACACTCACTCTCACACACACATACACACACATACACATACACACATACACACTCACTCACACACACTCACTCTCTCACACACACATACACACACATGCACACATATACATATACACACTCACTCTCACACACACATATACACATACACATATACACATACACACTTACACACACATACACATACACACACATACACACTCACTCACACACACACACATACACATACACACATACACACTCACTCTCACACATACACACACATACACACACTCACTCTCACACACACATACACACTCACTCTCACACACACTCACTCTCACACACACATACACAGTCACTCTCTCACACACACACACACACACTCACTCTCACACACATACACACACACTCACTCTCTCTCACACACACATACACACACTCACTCTCTCACACACACACACACACACACACACACACACTCACTCTCACACACTCACACACACATACACACATGTAGTCTATTTATGCATGTGTACGTATGTAGGTATGTATGTGGGTATATATATATATATATATATATATATATATACACACACACACACACACACACACACACACACACACACACACACACACACACACACACACACACACATAGACTACATACAGTTTGTTCACCAGCTGAAGGTCCCTGGCAGAAATGCAGTCAGCCACTAAATCTGTAAACAATTCCCGATAAACAATGATATCGTGAGCAGCAGTTCTGCTTGTAATCGCGTTTACGATAACGTACCAAACTTGGAATGCGTATTCACGCCAGAATAAGGCAAAGAAATCGCTCAAAATAGCACAATTTGAATGTTATTTTCAGTTCATGCGATATATTTAGCTTATAAAGCGTAAACAATGTTTTCAACTACTCCGTCTTTCTCCCACTGATCATATTACGTGATATATCCTCGAGCGTTATATCGTGCAATTCATGTAAGAATAAGTCAGTTGTTTCATATCTTTAAGTATTCATTTTAACTTGGCCCAAACTAGGGATTTAGGAAGAACTCAGTCTAACTTCTCATTCCCTTCAAAGAATGAAATATTATACTTTCTGTCAGTTAATAGTATAGTAATTGCTCCTGTAAGTACAGGTATTGAAAGTAATAGAAGAAGAGAGAAGAGTGTGTGTGTCTTTAAGGGCCTCTTTAGGTTTGTTTGATTCAATCACCCTATAAAGATCTATTTTACGCATAGATCTGTCACTCTGAACCTCTTTGCTTTACAACCACAATATCACAATAGATTTCAGAGCACTCCTAGGCGGAAGATTATCTGCTTCTACCTAACTTTTACCATTACTTCCGACACAAAGCTAGTGACAAGTACGATTTTACAGCTGAAATAAGAGAAATTAACAGCGAGTAAACATAGCGCGAATAATATTGGAGGTAAATTGGCAATATGAACAGTAGAACAACGATTACGCGGATGGTAATTATTATTTATTTATGCCAACAAACTTACTGTTGGTGTTTTTAAACACACAAGCCGTGTGTGGGCAATGTTTGAGAGGTAGAACTGGAACTTAAAAATTCAATGCCACAGCTGAATGCCTTCCTCCCTTCCTCCCTCCGTCCCTCCCTCCCTCGCTCCCTCCCTTTCTCTGTCATTCTCCCTTCTTTCTTTGTCTCTCCATCTCTTTCTTTCTCTCTTTCTTTCGCGATCTTTTTCTTTCTCTTTCACTCTCTCCCTTTCTCTCTTTCTTTCTTTTTTCATAAGCAATTGCTTAATTTAATTTGATTTACAGGAAACTTTTGTATCGCATTGTAATTTTTCGTTTAATTAATATTTAAACTTTCTGTTTCAAGTTTGTTTAACCAATATTTACACTTGCATAACCTACAATAGTAGGTACACAATGAGAACTTCGTTTTCACTTATAAACATATGTTCAATTGATATTAACATAACAATACAATAGGTAGATACAAGCAGAATAAAAGTAAGTAAATAAATAAATAAATAAATAAATAAATAAATAAATAAATAAATAAATAAATAAATAAATAAATAAATAAATAAATAAATAAATAAATAAATAAATAAATAAATAAATAAATAAATAAATAAATAAATAAATAAATAAATAAATAAATAAATAAATAAATAAATAAATAAATAAATAAATAAATAAATAAATAAATAAATAAATAAATAAATAAATAAATAAATAAATAAATAAATAAATAAATAAATAAATAAATAAATAAATAAATAAATAAATAAATAAATAAATAAATAAATAAATAAATAAATAAATAAATAAATAAATAAATAAATAAATAAATAAATAAGTAAATAAGTAAATAAGTAAATAAGTAAATAAGTAAATAAGTAAATAAAGAAAGAAAGAAAGAAATAAAGAAAGAAAGAAATAAAGAAATAAAGAAATAAAGAAATAAATAAATAAATAAATAAATAAATAAATAAATAAATAAATAAATAAATAAATAAATAAATAAATAAATAAATAAATAAATAAATAAATAAATAAATAAATAAATAAATAAATAAATAAATAAATAAATAAATAAATAAATAAATAAATAAATAAATAAATAAATAAATAAATAAATAAATAAATAAATAAATAAATAAATAAATAAATAAATAAATAAATAAATAAATAAATAAATAAATAAATAAATAAATAAATAAATAAATAAATAAATAAATAAATAAATAAATAAATAAATAAATAAATAAATAAATAAATAAATAAATAAATAAATAAATAAATAAATAAATAAATAAATAAATAAATAAATAAATAAATAAATAAATAAATAAATAAATAAATAAATAAATAAATAAATAAATAAATAAATAAATAAATAAATAAATAAATAAATAAATAAATAAATAAATAAATAAATAAATAAATAAATAAATAAATAAATAAATAAATAAACAAACAAACAAACAAACAAACAAACAAATAAATAAATAAATAAATAAACAAATAAACAAATAAATAAATAAATAAATAAATAAATAAATAAATAAATAAATAAATAAATAAATAAATAAATAAATAAATAAATAAATAAATAAATAAATAAATAAATAAATAAATAAATAAATAAATAAATAAATAAATAAATAAATAATGAGTAAGTGCAGGTTTCATATCTTGGTATCTTAATTAAGTCTGATAATAAAGTGAGCGATACAATAAGAGAAAGAACACAGGCAGGGAATGAGCTTATTATGCAAATAAAACATTTTCTCTAATGGAATAAGAACGATAAATACTAAACTCAAAGTTTATAAAACGTTAATAAGGCCAGTAGTAGTCTTTAGGTCTGAGGTTTGGTCTACCACAATGAACAATGAACAATGAAAAGGCTTTGCGACCTTTCGAGAGAAGACTACTCAGACAAATGTTTGGACCTGTACATTGTGGTGCACAGAATTGGAGAGTGAGAACCAATCAGGAAATACATTATTTAATAGAAGTAAACAATACTATGTGCATTGCATATCATAGTGGTATTTTGCTATTTTAAAGCATAAACACAACATTGCTCTCAAGGGAAAAATGTTTATCCACCTTCGGGTTTGAACTCGATTTCTGCGGTTCATTAAATCCACAGTCACTCGTCATAACCGAGCGACCAAAGCACACGTTTTAGAACTGTCCTGTATTTTTGTAGCCGCTCGCCACAGCCTTTTATCCATTGCAGTGGCGTGCAGCCCCATGTTAAATCTCCAATTTAAGTGCTTTTGGCAACGTTACAATTTAGAAATGCTTCCTCAGAGAGACAGCAGACAGGTTTTACTAAGTTCCTAATGAGCACTATTTCGATTCCAGTGGATAATATTGACAAATTTCTTTCTGTTTATGATTTATTGGTCACAATCTCTAATTACTTTGAATACGTATAACTTATTAACTTGACGTCGTAGAGTGAATAGTGAGTGAGTAGTGTTTAAGGGCCTATCGACAGCTAGGTCATTTGGGCCTTGACGTCGTAGACCATTGGTTTCCTGTCTCAAATTGATTGTCTATGGACCCTCTAATACCCGCAAAATTCGTGCGGTGTTATTCATTTCACTCTGTATATACACTGGGTGTCCCAAAAAACACATGTTGTGCGGGATGGCTAACTGATCGGTTTTCAAACAGGAACCCCTGTCCGGAAATGCACGGTTTGGGCGCTGGAGAGTGTCGAAGTTTGAGAACGAGCACTTGTGACAATTTGCTATCATTCGTTTTGGTGTCTTAATACGGAAGGTATGCAACCCTTTAGCCATCTGTGCATAGGGATGAACGACCTGACCATAATAACATTTCTGCGCATGCGTAAATTTCTCCATAGAGTCCTTAGTGCGCATCCCTCTGCGTTACTTGTTTAGTTTCCGGTACAGTAACGTTGTTAAGAGCAGTGAGACGCGTACCAGTATACAGCTGCGGAAATGGCAGATCTAAGCTCCAGCACATTTTGATGTAAATATGCCGAATCTCCTCAGCGTCCATATCCAAATCGTTGGATTGGTAGAGGTGGACCAGTTCCATGGCCAGATGGTCGCCAGATCTGACATCTCTCGACTATTTTCTTTGCATTTATATGAATAGTATGGTGTATGGCACTCCAGTAACCAGCGGAGGATCTTATTGCTCGAGTCCACGGAGCGATTTGAAATCTTCAAAGACAACTGCACGTATTGGGTCATGTGCATGAGGCTGACCACCGACGATATAGGTTCTGCAATGACGTAGAAGGTACACAGCTCGAAGCCCGATTGTAATGTAGAGTTAGGGGGGGGGGGTTGTAGGTTTAAGCGCGCTCAACTTCATGGTCATCAGCGCCCTTAAAAACAGTTAATGGCAATGGCCAGATATAAACTTCAATAAAAAATAAAATTACTACTAAAATGAATATATATATATATATATATATATATATATATATATATATATATATATATATATATATATATATATATATATATATAATTATATATAATTATGCAAAACAGTGGCAAAAGCCAAAATTAAAATAAAGTTATAAATATGTCAAAAGAGTATAAAGATTGGGTATCTAAAATTTCAAATCGTTGCACTGTGCTAAAAACTCTACCAACCGCTGTTT
Organism: Tenodera sinensis; assembly: GCA_030765045.1. Lineage (NCBI taxonomy): Eukaryota > Metazoa > Arthropoda > Insecta > Mantodea > Mantidae > Tenodera > Tenodera sinensis. Next base: position 303,471,826 of record CM060964.1, read on the forward strand.
TGTCGTCTGCTAGGACTTCTACAAGTCTTACAGGCAACTGCAGAGAGTCTCGAAGGTGCACTAGAGAGTAGCAACCTAGTAGCACGTGACGGACTGACAAAAGGTTGTCACACAGCGAACATAGAGGTACAGGGTAACCATGCGAAAAATTGCAGTGGCCAATTCGCAACCGAGCCAAGTTAACCTCCTCGCAACGAGATATGCCAGAAGAAGTTTCCCAGTTTATTGGAAGTTCTTTCACTTCTCTAAGATTATTACCGCGGAGAGCTGACCACTCTCGTGCCAGCACGACAGCACCGCTCTCCGCACTTAAAACCCAAAGTCTTCCGAAGTAACACGAGTGATGGTAATACTAATTTCTGTGGTCTTTGCTGCCAAATCCGCCATTTTATTCCCCGGCAAACCTACATGACCAGAAACCCAAGTACACACCACGCTAACGCCAGAAGCGTGTAAAACATGGGAGGCATCCTGGATACGTTGTACAATAGGATGGGGGTTGTACAGCTCACGAAGGCTCTGAAGTGCACTAAGGGTATCACTCAATATTAGGCAGTCACATAATTTACGACGGTGCACATATAAAACAGCTCGGTAAATTGCATACAGCTCTGCAGCATAAATGGAAGTACTATTATGGAAATCGAATGTATGCGGTTCGGTTCCATAAGCATGAGCACATCCAACTTCTTGGATCCATCAGTGTAAATATATCGTTGGTAAGCGTAGCCTGACAAAAATTCTAAAAAAACAAGTACGGATACTTGAAATCGGCACCCTGCACTTCCAGTGTGCGGTCATCCCAAGATCTACATAGGCCGTGCCAGGTAACCAAGGGAGGTTTTCGTCCTTTTCGTCCTTTCGTCCTTTTCGTCCTTGGCAAACATCCTCCGCAGTTCAATTGCAAGCTTCCTTAGATGAACCTGGAAACGAAACCCCGCTGGCTTAGGAATAAGGGTGCTTTTCCTATACCATTCGCTTAGCGTGGTGGTGATAAAAGAAGCGAACGTTGGATGCTTAGCCTAAGTGCACAATCATAGTTTGCCAAGAGAAACTCGCGCCGATATTGCAGAGGAGGTAATGCGGCCTTTGCGTAAAGCGCTGGACTTGTTGGAAAAGCTGCTATTGCTATGCGGATGCCCCTATTATGGACTGCGTCTAATCTTCTCAGCACAGGTGGTCGTGCTGACGAATACACAGTACACCCATAGTCAAGTTAGGGTCGGACCAGTGCGCAAAACATTCGCAACAAAATCTTCCGATCCGGTCCCCACGGTTTGCCATTTAGTACTCGCAAGATATTCAGGGAACGGTCACATCGTGCTCTTAGTTGTGCCATATGAGATGACCAACTAAGCTTCCTATCCTAGATCAACCATAGGAAACGCGTCTCATCTGCGAAGGGAAGTAAATCTGGGACGAAACGGAAAGAAGGTGGTAACCGTCTCCTCCGGTCTCGAAGGTTGTCCAAACATTGCTGCAGGCGCTCTTGTAAGAAAGCCGTGCGTTGAGATGTGCACTAGACGGCGAAGTCGTCCAAGAATAGGCACGACGAAGCTTCATGTGGAACACATTTCCAGATGGAGTTAATTGTTATAGCTAACAGCGTGACACTTAGTACCGAACCCTGAGGTACTCCCCCCTCCTGAGCAAAATAATTCGAAAAAACCGAGTCGACCCTTACTCGGAAAAAGCGGTCTTTCATAAACTCCTGAATGAACAGCGGTAGGCGTCCGCGTATGTTCCATGTATACAGGGAACGTACAATACCTGCTCGCCAACACGTATCATAAGCCTCCTCGAGATCAAAAAATATGCCAATGGTTTCACAGTTCTTCATAAATCCGTCCATTATCTCTTTCGATATTGACACAAAATGGTCTACAGTTGGACGGTGTCGTTGAAAACCACACTGGATGTTAGCCAGTAGGTTACGATGTTCTAATCACCATACCAATCGTCTATTCATCGTGATTTCCATCACCTTGCAAACGCAACTGGTGAGGGAATAGGACGAAAGCTGGAGGGAAGATGACGGTACTTTCCAGCCTTCAAGATGGGAATAACGCTGGTCTCCCGCCAATTTTCGGGGACTATACTGTCAACACAAACACGATTATAGACTTCGAGGAATTCCTTGCCTTCAGGAGAGAACTGTTGTAGTATTTGTACGTGAATACCGCCTAGTCCTGGTGCTGATAATCGCGAAGAATGTTCTAACTGCCGATTGTTATCTTCTATGTTTCTAGAGCGAAACGCAAAGCCTTGTGATTTCACCTGAGTTTTAAATGGAAGGAACTCAGGAGCGTAGTTATTGGAGCTAGACACTTGAGCGAAAGCACTGCCAAACGTATTGGCCACATCAAATGGATCAAGAACAGCTCCCGTTATAGGTATATGGGTCGATTTAGCTACAACACGCCTTAACCTATTCCACACAGCCGAGGAAGGTGTATGTCGGTTAAATAAAGCTACAAATTTGCTCCACTATGACTTCTTGCTATCCTTAATGACTTGCCTGGACCTGGTGGACATTTTCTTGTATTGGATTGGGTTATCCAAAGTAGGGTGACGTTGGAAAGCCCTAAGACCACGCCTTCAAGCATGAATGGCGTTTCGACATTCATCCGTCCACCAGGGAACGATAAATCGACGGGGGTGGGAAGTCGATCGCGGGATAGATTGCTCAGCACAAGAGAGAATTGTCTGCGTGAGATACTGCGCCAAATCATTCACTGAGTCGCGCTCGTTGTACGTAAACACAGCCAACTGGATGTAAAGGTTCCAGTTGGCATGTTCCAAACGCCATCTAGGTATACGTGTGGAACATGTATATTGCGTTAAGAGACTAATAAGACATGGAAAGTGGTCACTAGAGTGTAAATCAGAGATGACATTCCATTGTAAGGAGACTGCCAACTGAGGCGAACAAACTGCAAATTCAAGGTGTGAGATACTACTGAAAGAATCAGAAAGAAATGTAGGTTCTCCAGTGTTTAGGAGAGCTAGGTTTTAACTGTCCAAGAAATCAGCAATGAGCGTGTCTCTCGCACAAACACGAATTGAACCCCAAAGTAGGTGGTGCGCATTGAATTCTCCCACCAACAGAAACGGTGTTGGTAACCGAGAAACTAGATGTTCTAAATCGGTGTGCGAGAGGTCATGGGACGGAGGCAAATATAAGCTGCAAATGCCAGTAGAGTCGTTACGGCGACAGATTGTATATCAGATCGTAAGGGTACAGATTCCATATGTACATCATCTCTGACAAGCATCATAGCGCCGCCATGTGCCAGAACACCCTCTTCTGGTGTAACATCACACCATACTGGGGTGTATCGTCTTAGATGGAAAGCGTCTTGTGGATGCAACTTAGACTCTTGCAAACATGCGACCAAATGCTCATTCGTATTGAGCAAAAGTTCTAGCTCTGGTCGTTGTGTTCTAATTCCACGTATGTTCCATTGTAGGATAGCCATGCTAAAATTTGTATGGGATAAGTACATAAGTAACTCTGCATTACTTTGAAGTAGGTGGTTGTCGAATTAATTTAGCCCTTTTCTTCTGTCTTGGGCTGACATTTTTCTCCCACGCTTTTTCACTCCCCTTTTCCACTGGGGCTCTCCCAGTGTGGGCAGATTCGTCTAGCTCCATGTCCTCTGCCAAGGACGTCCGCGTTCCTTTAGCGAACTTGGGTTCGAGTGTCTCGAACCGGTTGCTAAAGGGGACCGGCGAAGACGAAAGTTGCCGGTCCGAGTCCACCCTGGAAGATTCCCCAGAAGAGGATCTTCGAGGAGATGCTCGTGGACTCTTATGTCCCTTTGATTTACTGGGATCAGACTTATCTTCTTTGAGGAAGGCATTCTTTGTGTAGTTCTTCTTAAACTTTATCGGTGAGGCAATGTACATTACAAGCTTGCTAGTCTTTTGTGTTGAGTTTGACGTTTTCGTTGTTGATCTAACAGTGGCAGTTTTTTCACCAACAGATTTTGTAGACGTTAATACACATGTGTGCGCTGATTTTGAGGGCTTTGGAATAGAACAACGAGCTACAATTGTCTTTGCTGAAATTGTTGCCCCATTGAAATCGCTGGTCTGCGTTGCGATCTCTCGTCTCGGTACCGGTTTAGCTGCAACTGAGCTATAGGTACCGGACCTTGAAATAGAGGGTTGGCGGATACGAAAGCTCCCGGGCTTTTGAGAAGGGCACCTTATCTCTAACCCGTATCTCTTGGATCGCTCATTCCTCTACAAAATGGGGGCAATCTCGGGCACTAGATGGATGTTCACCTCAGCAATTCACGCATGACGGAACTGCAGTACATTCATCATCGTGGAATTCATCTCCACAGTTAGGGCATGTAGTTAGTCCCTTACAAAACTCGCTTGTATGTCCAAAGCGCTGGCACTTGAAACATCTGAATGGGTTCGGGATGAAAGGCCTAACTTCGAGGGCTTCATACCCTGCCTTAATCCTTTGCGGGAGATCTACCCGATCAAAGGTCAGGAACAGGGTATTAGTTGGTTTTAACTCACCACCTTCTCTACGCTGAAGCCGGTAAACGTGAACGACGCCTTGTTCTATTAGATTTTCTTAAATCTCCTCATTGGATAATCCCTCCAATGCACGGGTGTTTATGACACCACGCGAGGAGTTCAACGTTTTCTGCATCTCAACACGTACAGGATAACTTGCCAGCATATTCGCTTTCAGTATCTTAGTAGCCTGGGTAGTTGAATGTGTTTCAACCAGGAGTGTGCCATTGTGAGATTTAGTGCATGTATTTACTGATCCAGCAATGTTATCCAAACCCTTTTGAATTGTAAATGGGTTCGCCGAAATAAAATTATTTCGTTCCTCAGTTCTAACTACCACTATAATCTTCGCAAAACTTAAAGGCATATGGAGGCGGGCAGTACTGCAGACCCCAGCGAATCCTAAGCTTGCCCCTCCAACCAGCGCTGCCGAATGTGGTACACGCATCTCACGGGCTCTTATGTACAGAACCTCTGCCGGTACACGCACTACGCTTAGCAACAGCGCTCCGCTTGAGCATTGGCCAGCGTTCACATGGCTATAACTTTTTCAAGCAGTATAAGTAGCGAGGACCACAAGACTCGACTACTTCTTTTCCATTTGCTTTGCTGTTTTTGTTTGGTGTTTTGTATTCACTGTGGCGAGTTAATCCTCCACCACTGCAAAATGTCTCCGATAGCATGCTCACATCCTGGGCGCCACCCCGGCTTATGTGGGAGTCCTGGCCTGGACCTTGCTCACCCTAGGGTGTCACCTCCCAATGTATAGACAGAGGGACCCTATCGTCTTTAGGAGTGCACCAGCTCATGAAATGGCCCCTCCCCGGGACTGACCTTTATCAGTGGATATGAATACAGATACTATGATAACCAGGGGCTGGGAATTACGCGGTTACCCAGTCACCCCTTGCGACTCCCCATACACCTACAACCCGCGCGTAGGTTATCCATCAGACTGTGTGCAGGGAGGCATTGGGTGGAAGGCCAAACACAAAAGTGAACCAAAGTTGATTGAGTGTTTAACATATGCTCTCTCACCCCTTAGAGTAACCCAATGGAGAATACAGTTCGGTACCCCGGGTGCGCTACCTACTGTAGTAGGTCCCTGGGGGGCTGTGATGTAGACAACTTGATGTTGGGTATACTGACGAAATGTGAACGTACATCCATCTCACACTTCGATGCGCTACAGCGTCCAGCATTCCAGACAGGAGTTCCTATTTGAAAACCGATCAGTTTGCCGTCCTGCACACCATACTAAGTGTTGTTGGTGCTTTTTTGGGACATCCTGTATATACTCTCTCTCTCTCTCTCTCTCTCTCTATATATATATATACCAGGTGAGTCAGCTGCCCCTTATTCAAATATTGGGAAGCCAGGCAGAGAATACTTTTATTATTAACTCCAGAGCATTACACACACATGCGCACACGCACACACACACACACACACACACACACACACACACACACACACACACAAATTCACAAAAGACTTTCTACTCCAGAGGATGAGGAATGTCTTCAGGCAGAAGTAGAAAGAGGATCCTTTTCAACTGCAGCTGAACTGAAGGCAGCTTGTCACTTTCCTGGTTCTTTCTTTTTAATAAAGACCGAAATGTGTCTCCACTGCAAATAATGATGTTTAGGCCAAAGGGGAAAGATCTTAATGCAGCAATAATATGAATTTTAACACTAAAATAGTTGAAATTCCCTCTTTTATTTAAAAATTCACCCTTTACTTAATTGTTACTCATGCAAACAACAAAAGTTTTAAAATTAAAAATTGAAGATAGTGTGTGGGATTCAAACCTGTGCAATACGCTATGATCCATGATTCAACATGAACTGTGAAGACACTGTGAGACAATGAGTAAATTTTGTTATTTCCAATATGCTTTTAAACAGAGAAAACAGTCCCCAACTCTATTCTGTTTAATCCGTGCAAACCCAACACTTGTTCACTCTTGTGGTTTTAGTCAAGAAAGTCATAAACATTTGTGTTGTACTTGAGAAAATGATTGAGTTTGATTCATATCAATACTGTTGACAATCACAGATCTGTAGTAGCCTACCTGCAACTTCAGCAAAGTTCAGAAGCACAAAGTGATTGTGATTTTTTCACCAGCAGTACCACGTGCACACAAGTAAGATGTGCATCTGATTTTTCAAAGATCCCACCCCCAAACAATTGTGGTGAAGTATACATATTACAAACACAAACTCATACATACAAGATTAATTTCCATTATTTAAAAACTATTCACAAATGTACAAAAGAAGAATAGCTCTCGATTGTGCCCATAGTATTCTATATGGCAAGAAGAATGTTGTATGCAAGCCGATGACCAAAAACAAATAAAACATACACCGAATCAAACGGTGCATTGTGGTGCATCACATTTTTATGTTGTGTCCTCGTTAGCATAAGAGGAATAAAGATGTTCAACAAGTTACCAACACAATTAAAATCTGTTCTCAGCTCAAAAAGACTCTTTAAATGTAAGCTAAAAAAATATTTAATAGACAAAGCCTTGTATGATTTAAATGAACTGTAAATGTGTTACCTGTATATGTAAATTTGTTATATTTGTAAATAATTTGTATTTGTAAAATTGTATAACTGTATGTATAACTGACATGTCCAAAGTCAATGTAAAATTGATAAACTGGCGCAATAAATTACATTACATTACCTATGTAGGTAACTAATCCTCGCAGTCACTGCTGGACTCCCCTGCGGAACTTGGCCCATTAAATAGGTGATCTCTTATGCAGATGATACATCTATATTATGTTGGAATGATGGTCGAGAAGGCTTAGAAGAAAAAATGACAAGTGCAGTCTGTGAAATATCACAGTACTTACTAAATAATGGGCTAACATTAAATATAGGGAAGACAAAAGTCATGACATTTCAGAAAGATAATGTGAATATAAACATTAACAATATTGCATTAGAACAAGTAAAATGCTTTAAATTATTGGGAGTACACATAGAAGATGATTTAACCTACAATACACACATATGTAATAATAATAATATTTATTTGAGTCCATATACCAATTTACATAGGTGTAGACCAAGTCAAAATTACAATTATACAAGTAAGAGTTACAAATGCAAAAGTCAAAGTTAAATTTACAAAAATGATTTACAATGTACATATTTACAAATTATACATTCATTTACCAGTCATACTAGTTTAAAAATCTTTAATTGAATATAGAGGTTTTACTGTTAGGAATTCTCTTAATTTGTTCTTAAATACATTGCCCTTGTACATTTTTAGGTGCTTGGGTAATTTGTTGTAATAATAATAATTCTCTTAATTTGTTCTTAAATACATTGCCCTTGTACATTTGTTGTAATAATAATAATTCTCTTAATTTGTTCTTAAATACATTGCCCTTGTACATTTTTAGGTGCTTGGGTAATTTGTTGTAATAATGAGCTCCTGCAACGTATGGATCTTTCATTATCGATTTTGTACTGTATGTGTTTTTATGGAGATCTTGTTTCTGCCTAGTATCATAGTGGTGCATTTCTTCATTCTTGACATATGAATTAAGTCTTGAGTAGGCGAGCAATATAATTCTGTATAGGAATAGTGAGTAGACCGTAAAATATTTCTTATTTTTAAAAATATCCCTACAGCTTTCTTTGCTTCTCAGATTAAATGTTATTCTTAAACATCTCTTTTGTGATATAAACAGTCTATTAAGATGAGAGTCAGCACATAATTCCCACACTTCAATACCATATACAATATGAGGATAGATTATCCCATAATAAGCAGTATTTAATACACTGTTATCTACATATTTTGACAAATGGCTTATCAAGTATACACCTTTAGCTACTTTATTGCAAACATTATTTATATGTTGTTTCCAGTCCAGGTGTTTATCTACGCATATCCCAAGAAATACATGACTGTTAGTTTCTGTAATTTCACATTTATCTAATTTTGCTTGAAATTGCTGAAAGTTACTCCGGTGTTGTAGTTCAAACTTGATTAATGCAGTTTTACTGATATTTGCGGAAAGATTTAAACTGTTAAAGTATTCAAAAGCCTGATTTGCAGTAACACTGACTGAATTGCTTAGTTCAGAGTCGGATTTGTTCCAGCATATGGCAGTACTATCATCTGCATAGGTAATAATCTTGCTGTTTACTGGATTAGTGATGTCATTTATATAAACTAGGAACAGGAATGGCCCTAATACCGAGTCTTGTGGTACTCCACAGTGTACTACTCCCTGTTTAGATTTAACTACATTGACTTGACCACCACTTTTATGTTTACTTTCCGTGTACTGTTTTCGGTTTGAAAGATAGGAAGCAATAAGTTTATTGGCTATACCACGTACACCATAATGTTCCAGCTTTTGAAACAATGTGTTGTGTTGAACACAGTCTTAGACAAATCCAGAAACATTCCTGCAACCTTATTCTTTTTGTCTAGTTGGCTTATAATTTCATGCACTAGTTCTACAGCTGCAGATACAGTTGATCTGCCTGCTTGGAATCCATATTGTTGAGGGTTTAGAAATACTCTGTAATAAAATGAACTCAGGGCTGTACCTATTGAGACAGTTAGCAAAATATGGTGACATTAATATTCTTAAATCAGCTTATTATGGCATTGTTTACCCGCACTTAACATATGGAATTGAAATTTTGGGGGGAACGAGTAAAACCAACATGGACAGATTATTAAAGATACAAAAAAAATGCATACAAACTATATACCATCTTCATTTTCGACAATCCTGTCGGGAAACATTCAAAACTCAAAATATCCTAACTGTGATCTCACTTTATGTGTTCAGAACTATTATGCTTGTTAAAGTAAAAAAGAAGTTTAACTTTTTCAATAAAGACTGCCATAAATATGACACAAGAAGTGCAAATGATTACCATAGGATGAGCACGAATAAAAGTCAAACCAATAAGGACCCATATAAAATAGGAGCTATATTATATAATAAATTGCCATTAGCAGTTAAAAATAGGACAGACTCAAAATTTAAAGCTACTCTAAAATCATTTCTAATAGATAAATGTTTGTATAATATTGCTGAACTATAATGAATGTTGTATTCAGATGTAAGTACTTAATGATTTATCTTGTAATAACCAATGGCATTGTAAACTACATAAATGATACAAGGTTGTACTATTGTATATTGTATAATAATTATGTATTAATTATAGTGTGCTATACATGATATATCCCATGTCATGTAAAATGATCAGTGGATGAATAAAAAATACTATAGTATTATCATTGACTGCATCATCCTCCAATCCAACCATTTTATTGGATATACAGCATTTCTTGACCTCTTAACGAGACTGGGTAGAATTCGGTTCCATGGAAGTTTTACCCAGTTGCATACCAAAGAAAATGTAAGTCTTTGAATTTTCCCAGTGAGCATTAACTGTTGTAGTTTTTCCTTGCCATCCATTCTGTGTAGTCTTTTCAAATGAGCCTTAATTGGATAGTTTATGCAAACTTCCACTGGTTATAGCAGTGCAGATATTTCAACAAAAATTGTAACTGGATCTGAATTTCAATCTTCCTCTCACATCTTCTGTTTTATGAGTGTGAAAACTGTCCAATATATCATGTTTATCTGACGTGATAGAAGTGTTTCAGGATGTTGCTCCCATACTGTTTTGATCCAGTCAGTGGCTAGCACAGCAATGTCCAACATTTGTGAAAGAGAGGAGATTGGATTTACCTCCTTCCACTAGATGCAGACTGCCACTGTTTAACACATACATGTATTGTGTTACAGTGGCAGTTTTGTTATATGTATGTAGCATTTGGTTTAAGAAAACTTTCAAATCTTATGCGATAAACATTTGTTCATTAGTGACTTCTTTGGCACTGCTTACGTTTAAGAAATCTATCAATATTTGGCGACAAAGTCCAAGTGCATAGGCTTAGAAGATCCACCAAGTGATTGTTGTGTAGCCTATTGCAATACAGACTTTTAATGTAATTCAATTTGGAGAAAAGCTGTTTGCAAATATATCACTCTTATACAAACTATTCTTGCAAATGCTTATTTCTCTGTCTACTTCATTTTAATCAACATAAGCATTTTCAAAAAGTATCTTATTGCTAATTTTCTTTTAGGTGCAAGGGAAATATGGGAATACAGTAGTCTTTGAGCAATAGTGAAATGTTTTAAGAGCAGATTGTTATGTGATGTTTTTGAAATTTCATTCTCTTTACATGGTCAAGGGATAAACAAATAACATATTCCTGTTTGAGAAAAGTATAAATATTGACAAATTCATACAAACAATAAAGAATATCTCAGAAATGGTTCATTCAAAAAAAAAGAAACGTATTTCACATAAATTTTGTGTTTTAACCAGATACACATCTTTTATTTAGTAAGACTTTGTCTGTCTCTTACTATTTACCATTTAGGCAAAAGTGATTCAGAATGAAGAGGTCTTCCAAGGACATTCCCAGAAAATTCAAGTTATCACTTAGAAACTGCAATGGAATTGCCTGTTTGTGTCTGTCACTGGACACTGACTGTCTGGTTGTGTTTGTACATGTAAAGCAAGAGCTGATTCACCCTCCAACAGGAAGAGTGGAGTGGGGAATAGCTACTAATTATGTAAGTGTCTCCAAAGAGACAAGGTTGGACATTGTTGGACTAGCATATTGCCCATCTATCCTTTTTCCTGGGCTCCCACCTGGATTCAAAAAGGAAAATTCTCTTCCTTGGGAATAAATATTACGAATGGTGGAAGTTCATAATTTGGTCCTTGTATTTGTAATTTGAATGTTCTCCCCTACTGTTCTGACCCCTGTGTCATATTGAAGCAACAGTTGAGTGGTCTTCAATCTTGGATACTTGGTTTTCCATGCTGCAATGATTCATGGCAGATATACACTCGGTAGTAACCGATGTTTGGTCACTCAGGGGGACTGATGCTAAATGTTCAGTTTTTGAGAAGAAGGAAGCCACCACCTTCTTTTCTGCACTTTGTTGGTGGATGATCATCCAGAAAGCACCATACTGTCAATTGCTCCTTTGTTTCAGGTCATAGTGGTATATCCTGTGAAAATGCAGTCTCCTTGCTTCTCCCATTGTTGAATTTTTCCAGCATGAAAGGCCACCATTCCACGAGAGATACTTTCAGGTTTAATGAAAGCAATACCCAATGAGAGCAATGCTTGCTGACTTGAATATAGTGTTTCCTGCTGTTGATCCAATGTTAAGGGTACCTACTCTGAATGTCAACATAGGTTAGTTAGTTCCTGTAAATCATCTATTACACTAGCAGTGCCAATGATATAGGACACATCAAAACATTGAGTAGGTATATATACAGTTCTCTTACAATTAAAGTTACAAAATATAACTAATAAAACTAGTAAGAGGTACAGAATTAACTTATAAATCAGTAACATTACAATAAATACAGAAATACATATATAGTTCTAAGTAGCCAAAATATAGTATGTATCATTTTTCAATAATTGCTTTAACATCCAAGTATTTTCCTAATGTACCTGGCTATAAAGTTCCTCCACTGAATAAAAACAGTAGTCAAGCAAATATGCCAGCAAAGCTGATTTAAAATTGGAGGAATTATTTAGTAACTTTATGCTGCTAGGAAGAGCATTATATAATTTGGTACCTGCATAAATTGGTCCATTTTGCAAAAGCTTTGTATTTGTTCTCGCTACATGTATATCTGTCTTCTGCCTGGTGACTGTGAATTTCATTGTTTGTAGGAAATATGTTGCCAGAGATTAAGTATTTTCTAGTGAAATGGATTAATTCATAGATATATATATACTTGGGAGGGGTAGTATGTGCAATGTTTTAAAGATAGGCTTACATGTGGTTCTACAATTCACTCCCATTATTATTCTTAGCAATCCTTTTTGAGCTTTAAATAAGGATTTACAATGTGGCGAGCTCCCCCAAAACACAATTCCATATTGCATTATTGAATAGGCATATGCAAAATAAATGTTCCTGATTGTTTCAACGTGTACATTATTTACTAATAATTGAAACATATAGCAGATAGTGCTAAGTTTCTTTGTTAGTATATTAATATGTGCATCCCATTTTACGTTGTCCTGTATTGAGATACTCAGGAAACGTGTAGCGCTAACGTTTCCAATTTCTGCATTATTAAGATAAACACTAGATTCTTTACAAGTTTTATTCTGTGTAATATGGAAATACATTACCACAGTTTTATCAGTATTTACAATAAGCCGATTGTGATTAAACCAGTTTGAGACTTCACTCGTCACTTGCTTCAAAAGCAGTTCCTGGTTTACTCCTTTTACAATTATATTTGTATCATCTGCAAACTGGAATACAGTACCCATTGTCAAATTATCCTTCAAATCATTTACAAATAGTAAAAACAGGATTGGACCTAATATTGATCCTTGGGGAACACCAAATCTAATATTCTTTTATCATTGATCGATAATGTTTTAATGATCCATCTTTATTGTGTGTAATTTCTACAAATTGTTTTCTGTCAGTAAGATATGAGGCTATCCATTTTAATGCAATGCCTCTAATGCCTAATTTTTCTAATTTGGTAAGAAGTAGTTCATGGTTCAGGACATCAAAAGCTTTGGATAAGTCAAGGAAAATGCGTGATATATTTTCTTTCTTGTCTAAGGTATCTATAACTAAAATATGATTGGAAGCTTTCCTGGTGATGAACATCTTGAGTATATCTATAACTGTATTTACAAAATGAAAGATGGCACTTTCTGTGGAACTGTTTTTTCGGAAACCATGATGAGTTTTGGATATCAATTTATTCTTTTCTATAAAGTTTAATAGTCTTTTATAGAACAGTTTTTCAATTATTTTTGAGAAACCTGATAACAATGCAATAGGTCTATAGTTTGAAACCTTCATCTGACTACCTTTCTTAAACAGGGGTTTTACTTTTGCTACCTTTAAAGAGGTTGGAAAGATGGCATTTTCAAACGAGGCATTGCATATATCAATTATTGGATATGCTATCAAGTGAACACATTTTTTAATAAGAAAGTCTGGAACATCATCAATTCCATGTGAACACTTGTTTTTTAGTTCAGCTATTGCGGAGAGTACTTCTATTGGACCTGTTGGTTGCAAAAACATACTTTGATGGAACAAAAGTGATGATTGTGCTTCACTTTGATTTTTTTATTTGATTTTACTAGCTAACTGCTCTCCAACATCTATAAAATAATCATTAAAAGCTTCTGCTATTGAAGTTGGATTGTGGACTGTGGGTGGTATGGGTTCCTCCACTAATATGAATCAATCAATTTATTCATTCAATTTATCTTACAGGAAGATATAGGATATGTCACAATTCATACTATACAAAAGCTTATACACAATAAAAAGTGCATATATATATATATATACAATACATAATGAATTGCAATAAATAGTGCAATTCATCCCAGTTTTACAATAGTGTATTCCTTCTTCTAAAGTCAATCATGGGCTGGCTGCAGGTGATGTCACATGTGAACTAGTTCTCTTCTGTCTGTTTTACCTCTCAATCGCATGAAGCAGAAAAAAAAGTTGTTAATTGTACAAGAATTTGGGAGTGAATATTTTATTGCAAAGCTCATGCGTTGATTATACCCGGCCTCCTATCTGCTGTGATCATGTGATAGACTGGCCCCTCCCACTTCCTACAGTCCATACTCCACAACCTTTTGTTTCCTCTATGGAGATTCACTGCCTATTTATTACTTTACGCAGTACATGGCAAGCTAAACTTTCAGTTAGGTACATATTTGTGGTTACAGTACTGTTTCTCAGACTTCAGGATACTGTTAGTGTTGTGTTGAGTTATGTTTACGCCAATGAAAATGTTGAACAAGAAGAAAAGACAAATTAACATGACACTGGAAATTGAATTGGATGCATTAAATAGACCAGAGAAAGGCCAATGCATTAATACATACTACATTTTAGGATATGTTAATGTTTTTATTTCCTATCTTGTGCTAGAATGTGCATTTATTTAATTTGCAGTGTTATGTTATGAGTTGTGAATAACAGGTCCCTTATTTCATGCAACTAGACATTTCGATAGCTCAGTCCACATTAGGTCAAGTTATGGTTCTACTATAATTGTAAATCACAGCACAAAAATCACATGACAGCTCCATTATGTTTACCTGTCTGTGTGACAATGTGTGCATTTCTGATGTTATTGTTGTGTAGTAAAGCATAATTATAGCTTTAAATATCCTCCATTCAAATGAAAGCAATTATATCACTCTCACTTAATGGTTTAATCAGCATGGGTGTCAGCAGACTTTTTTCCAGGGGGGGGGGGGCATGTTGGAAGTTTGCAACCATGCAACCAGACAATATTTAATTCATTATTTTGTTGTCAAAAGTTATTATATTTGTTGTGGATAACCATATTAATTTGTACTAAATAAAAGTTGTTCTTTATATCAAAATTAAAATAATAGTCTAATAGTTAGCAACTGATTGCACATTAAGTTCATTAGCTTCCAAGGGGAAGGGGGGCCTAGAGACCCCCTTTCCCCCCTTCGCAATGCCCATGGTTTAATGACTGCTAAAACTTTCAAGAGTGACTAGTGCTGGCTTGATAGGGGTTCCTTCAAAAAATTGGAAAAAAACACCTTACGCTAAATCTGAAGCAATTCACACAATTTACAGCACTAATAAGCATTGCTAAAACAGGTGAAACATGCACCATAACTAAAAAGCAAAAAGTAGCTTAAAAACCAAAGTTGGTATTTAAGTTTAAAATCTTGCAAGAATGCAACACAAAGATTTTGAAGGAAATTCGTCCACCCTAAACTACACTTAACATGGAAAATTTTTTGAAATTTTTGATTATCTCAAAAATGGTTCTAACAATTTTGATTAAAATGCCATTTATTTAAGATATCTTTATGACAAATGAAATATGTATTTTGAATTTTCTGGCCATAGCCTATGTAGTCCTGTTTACTCTTGATGACTTTTGAATAACTCATGAACTGTAAGAGATGGACCAAATCTTACTATACAAAACATGTAGATCTCGTTAAAATACAATTTATGTTCAAATGAATTTTTTTGTGAAGTGACACATTTTGGAGATATTCCTTGTTATTTGTGTGAGTTTTGGAATACTTAAACTTTCATCAAATGGATATCATTATTCATTTTTTTATATCTTCACTGTGCAAACAGAATGGAATCTCAAAGCTTTAAAAGATATGACTATCCCTCAAAGCCTACTGTATTCCCATGTACCCCTTGCACCTACAAGGAAGTAAGCAAATTAGATCTTTTCTGCAAATGTTTATCTCAACTAACATGAAGAAGATATGAGGAGCATTTTTTTCAAAACTCGATAGAGGACAAAAAGATGTTTTTACAGAAATTACATTTTTTTATTCTAGTACATAACCTTTCATTACACAAACTTTATTTTTGGCAATACTAAACATTATCATGGGATAATTTCAGACAACATTGAAACTCTTAGGGAATAACCATATTTTTTCATAGTATTGGCCAGGTAAAAAATGCTTGTTTTTTCAAAACTCGATAGAGGACATGGACTGTCAAACAAGCGAATTTGACTGAACCTTAATTTACTACTATTTTTATTGTCTTTATTACTATTTTGATTTTATTTTCATTTCTTCATAATATATTTTTATGTGCAGTATACAAATTTAATAAATGGCTAAATCAACATTGTTACATTAATGAAATAATAGACATTTATAAAAAGTTACAAAATTATTAAATTAATAAATACAGAAATTTAAGAGTACAAAGTGATTAAACTAGTAAGTAATGCGTACGCTTATTTTGATATCTTAACAGTTGCTGAGAACATCCTCATAAAATCCTTGTGCTTCTTCTGGAATTTCAAAAAATTGCATGAGTTTTCTTACATCTTTCTTCTTCTTACTGGACACTACGTTCATCTTCTATAGACATGAGGATCTCAACATTTCTTTGTGGCATGTTTTAATTCCAGGTTTGAAAATAGAAACATCCACAGGTGACGCAGTGTAAGTGTTCTTCACAGTTACAGAAACATAGAAGACTTTCTATGATATGACCCGTTGCATTCCTGTGTTAATGGCAGCTTTGCTTTCACAATCTTCCGAGTAGTCTCCTTCAGTGTTTTGATTTGCCAGTCCCTGTTGAAAACTTTGATAACTCCATGGGATTGCAGAATTCGCTAGCACTCATTGGGTGGCAAAATATCTTCCTTTCTTTTGTACTCCTTCTCAGCCCTACCAAATGCACTATCAGGAGCCATGTAACTGTGTCCTCGTATGGGAAAGAAATTACATACTTTTGTACTTCTTTCCAAAAAGGCAATGAGCGTGTTCATTACTACACTGTTCTTATTTTGACCTGGACATGAATCTGAGAAAAGAGGAATAATGGAAGGACACTTCATTTCTTTTTCTAGGTCTAACAGAAAATTCAACAAAGTAGATGCCACTTGATTACCTCCCTTAGATGACTCAGTTTCCATCCAGGTGTAGAAATGTATATCCTCTTTCATTTGTGGTTTAGAGTGAATCATAATGCAAAGATTATAGAACCAAACCAAACTTGCCTGGAATAATACACTTCACCTACTGATAATTTAGGTAGTGGCTGATTTTGCTGCATGTCAAAACAGATTTTGATTACATCAGGATTTTCTTCTTTCATTATAGTATTAAACTTCTTTGCATGAAGTTTATGCAGTCTGTAGTTTGTCCTATATTCATTCTTCTTGTCCAAATCTGTCTCTTGCTTTATGGAAATTAGTCCCATCTTGCACGTGGAGTATGTATCAGTGTGTGGTGTCTTGAATGAGAGATTAAAACACTTATAAAGAATAAACTTGTATTTGGTTAAAGAACATGTGAATAGTTTTTCCTTTTCTCTTTTTTTGCAAAACATTTTCCACATTTTTTCTAATATTTAGTTCCTTGAAGATTTTTGTCTAGTGTAATGGCTTTCTCTGCACCATTTTTTGCAGCAATGATAAGCTCCTTGTCCTTTGCACCAGTTCTATCCCCTCCTCGATTTTCTTTAGGTGAATTCTCCGTAGAATAAAATTTTCTTGCAAGGAGGGACAGTCTATCCTTAGACATGACTGCTATTCCCTGAAAACTTGCAGCACAGATGTTCTTCTTTCTGATGCTATATTTAATACTCACAGATTGTTTTCTTTTAGAATTTTCCTCCTTCACTTTCCTTCATTTTGGAGAATCAATTGTCATGTCAGGAATTGTTTTGGTCCACTTTATTTAGATGTTTTACTTTATTCTGGGAATCATTAATGTCTTCATATGTCAAATCTCGTACTCTACATTCCTTACTTTCCCTCTTTATTGACTTAGATGGATAATCTTGAATTCCATGATTACATTTAATGGACGGTTCTTTATTATTAGGTTTTGTAGCTTGAACAAGACATATTCTTCTACTTTACCTGCCACCATCAGTCACTGGAGAATCAAACGCTGTACTTTTGTCCATGACTTAGCTTGTGCTTGTGAGAGACTGGTTCAATCTATGTACATAACACTAGTGACACAGTCGTAGAAGTGATTCAGAAAATGTAACATTCTTTACTGTCTGATAAACAATGGTTTTAAACAGCAGCCTATGTTGCAGTAATGCCGCTTTGAGAGCGATGTTGATAAAAGGTTCCGAAAGAGTATGTGACAACAGAGTTTGTTGGTGATATAAATCACATGCCAAGTAGTACTGTCATTCTCTTCCCTTTGAATTGAAAAAGTGCAGCGATAATACTAAATGAATCATTCTCTATGTTATTTAGCTGTGGGAAGGCTTTGAAATAATGATATGGTTTTTGTATAGCATCTAATTCCAGGAAAGCAAAATCGAACAAACAGAATATTGCAAATTATTATCAGGTCAGTGATAGGTCTTGACAGGTGGCAAATCTTTTCATTTAGACTGTGTTGTATCAAGTTTTGTAAAATTGCTGTTCATGCACTCTATTGAGTTATGAAAAAACGCTCATGGTTCACCATGCTATACACACGGCAAATATTGAGTTTTGCAAAATCTGATTACACAGACTGATTCATGGCATTGAAAACATACGGAATCGCATAATAACTCATTTTCTCAAAATTTGTGCTCTATCAAGTTTTGAAAAAATGCTCCTCAAATGTTAGCTAGAGAAAGTCATGTGAATTTTACATATCAGGTTGTTCCTCCGCAGTAAAGGCTGAATATTTCACAATGCTAACTTAAATTCCTCTGTGATAAATGCATGTCTTATTACTGGATTTCACCTCTCTGAACTACCCTCTACACCAAAAACTTTATTTTCTCCAAACCGTAATAAAAATTTGATAGAACATCATGCTTTAATAATTTGTTAGAAATAAAAGGTGTATTATAAGTTTTGTATTTGTCAGTCTGTAGTTTATCCTATATTCATTCTTCTTCTCCAAATATGTCTCTTGCTTTATGGAAATTAGTCCCATCTTACACGTGGAGCATGTATCAGTGTGTGGTGTCTTGAATGAAAGATTAAAACACTTATAAACTCATTCTTAGTAAACATAAAGCATTGTGTTTGCTATGCCAAATGAAAATGTATGTAATGTAATGACAATCACATAGTCATAAAACTAATACATCATGTTTCTATTCAGTTCCACCACTTTCTTTTTAATAGTTAGACTCAAATGTTGTCACATACTATATAGCAAAACATAATAAATGAATCTTTCAGACTCTGATGCAGGCATAAGGGAGCAACAATTCACCATTTACTCCCTTTTACTTTACTTTCCTTTCCTTTACTTTTAAGAGTGCTTTGTTACTAGCTTTTTACAGTATAAATGAAATGCTAAAATGTTTCATTTTGTAATTTAGATTTTACAGAATGATAAACTGATACACCACAGTGAGTCATCGAAAGACCTGGATAAGATTGCTCTGGATGGGAAGAACCAGCGAGACCAGAAGAATGGCAAAACCTGTGCTTGCTGACGGCGTTGGTGACTGAAACAGTGGTATCAACATAATTTGTACTCTTGCTGTGTTTGGTCCCACTTTGGTGACACTGTTCAAATTCTACTTGGGGCCAACTGAGAATGGCAGGAAGACAGAGAACTTCATACTAATGCACCTCTGTGCTTTCTGTCTCCCTCCCCAAAACAAAGATGCCAACTTAAATGAGGTATGGTTGGCACCTGGGGTATATATATGTATAAGAATTTTTCATAATATTTTGCAGATTTCCGTTATACGGTACTTTAACAATGCTTGAAAGCATTTTATTTACAAAGAGCATCACCATTTTGCCTACATTTGCAAATGAATGTGCAAAATGTTCCAAAGTTTTAAGAAAATTGTTCCTTGCTCACATCAGGGATAGAAACCTCACACAAATAAATGCAGAAGTTGGCAGCTGTGAGATTGTGTTCAAAGCTTTCGGCTGTACCTGAGGCTTGATCATTTTGAAGTTGTTTAAATGCTAAGTATTAGTTGCTGGATAATAGGATGGCCAAATGTCGCATAGAAAATGATTTTACAACCAGCTTATGGCTTTTGAATTTTCTGATCAGGTATGGAGATCTGCCCTTGCTACAGACATTGAGCTAATTACATTCTGACAAGTTTCAGAACCTTTATTGTGACTAGTCATTTGAATACACAACTATACTTGTGATCCTTGATTTGAAACTCAAAAGCAAAGAAAAGTGCAGATAACTGATGCCAGTTTTATGTTTGTGTTTGCATTTGTGTAGAGAGTTCCATTAAAACAACAAATGTTAAATAGCTTTTTTACGACTGCTAAATAATCAAGAGTACTGATACAGTATCTTATATATATATATATATATATATATATATTTGCTACCCAAAAGAGCCTCATACTATTTAAATTCAGATTTTTTATACAGAGGTAGTATTGCATGCTAGCCTTAACAGTTTCTTTATCGGTAAGTACTTGTCTTGCCAATGTCAATATCTCATTATGAACTAAAATTCATGAATAAGTTGCTGCTAGTAAAATATTCTCTCATTCATTTAGTGCTTAAGTTTTCTGACAGTTCATCTGAATGGAACAGTATTACCTCATAAAAGTGTCTGGTAAACTGGTTGATCATGTGCGTATCTTTCAGCAGTTCCATAGTTATTTCTCACCAAAAGTATTGTCATATCTGCATGAATATTGCTAAAGTGCAGGTAATACATCAAAATTTGATAAAATAGAGAGCAGATTATTAATATGTACTCACCTTTTTTTCAAAATAATCTTCAGATACCTTCAACAAACATGTACTTCTTTCAAAAAGTTAGTTATCATATTTACTTAAATATAATGTGCGCCTCAATTTAAAAGGCTTGGGGAAGCATTATGTGCTACAGCTTATAATATGGAGTATATAACTGTGTACAATAATATAGGGTTATCGAGAAACAGATCCGCAGCTTTTGTGTAGCCAAGATTCTTCTAGAGACGGAAATTCCAGTGGTAGCACTGGTTACTGCAATCTTATGGTTTTAATGTTCAGCAAAATAATAACCTGATAAATTCACATATGTAATTCATGAAAGATAATGCAGCTAAACAGCAGTACCAACAGTGTCTCAAGCAGTAGGCACCATCGCTTTGCAGAGGAACTTGTTGATAACCCTTTAGTTATATACTCCATTATTCACCATCATTAAGCATTGTCTGTTCTCTTGATGGTTCTCAACATAACCTTTTGTTTAAGATTTCATATTACTCAGTTTGTTTCATGCTGTCCATCTCTTGGTTAAGAGCACCTATTTAACTGTGGAAAAGGTTGTCAGAAAAGGAATCTTTTTTTCCATTTCCTTATGAATTCTCTGCATCCTTCAACAGGTACCTTACCATTTTGAAAATCCATTTGTCCCAAGTTGTGGGCTTTCAGAATGTGTAAATATAGCAAACTTTTTATCTATTTACTTTTTCAGTCTTTCAGATATATTTATTAGCCATTAACCAAGAATCTTAAAATCTCTTAGGTAAACACAAATAAATAAGCTCTTTGAACTAAATGGACTCTTTGTCTAATATATTCTAGTTCAATAAACTCTTAATTCTTTAAGATATTAATGCTAGGTACCTATTTTTTTCACATTTGATATGCTGTAAAATATGTGTAATTCAGACTGATAAAGTAGTTTTATAATATACCACCAAAAAATCTCAATCTTTGAGGCAAAAAGAATGGCAGAAAAGTGCACCTAAGTGGTCAGGTACAAATCTGATGTGTTATCACTTTCTTAAAACACCATAATGTTGATTTTTATTCCATTAAAGCATACAAACCATGCTTTAAAATATCTAACAATTCTCATAAATACAAATAAGGAAAGTGGATCAATACTGAACGTAACTAAAGAGATATTTTTTCGATATTATTGTAGTCCTATGTTCTGAAGTCAAATTACAAGTCATAAGGAAGCTTTCATTAACAGCAATGCCAACTAAAATATGTGAAACTTGCAAAGCTGAATTGAGAAATAAGCGATGTAATCAAAGCACATACAGAAACATAAGTATAATTTTCGGGCTTTCTCCAGTGAGCTACGGATTCTATTGTGCACCTTGTTTTTGAGGAATAAATGTTGCTGAATTGAAGTGAATATGATATTTAAACTTGACCTTCCAGTTTAACAAGACAGTATACTGTTTCAATGCAACCCACAACCAAAGCCAGTGTTTCTGGGTCACAGGAACCAAACTAAAGCTGCTGTGAAATAAAATATAAAAAAAAAGTTTAAAAAATGTCTGTATTGTGACAAAATATTTTTAATTTAGCCTTTAGGTTTATTATTACTGCCATTTTTGTATAAGTGTTACTTTCTACTTTGATTAGTCACATACATATTTTTTTGGAAACTTTTGTGCCATTTAAAATTTTAAAATCACTGTGTGCTTCAAGATAATGTCAAGTTGCTGTTGAATAATGCAAAATTTGAGATGTGCACAATTTGGTCTGAGTGACATTAATACATTACAGGTTTTATACTCAAGTGGACTTTTATATCTTTTCCCAAACAGGCATATTTAGATTACATATCATTTTATGTTCATGATGTGAACACTTAAAAAGAGTGCGCATTTTCCATTTTGTGCCATCTCCAGTGTACAGCATGTAAGAAATTGGTTGAGACTGTAATTTTATTATTAAATCTGACCTTATATAAAGGTTTGTCATGTGACACAGAATAGCTTTCATGTGTTTGAAATGAATACATAAAAAGGTTAATAAAAAAACAACAAAAAACAAAGTTTTTGTTAGTATATTGTCACCGCGCCCGCCGCATCTAATTGCCGACAACAGCAGTGTCACCCATCGCATTATTGTCGGTACTACCGCAAAGGAGCCGAAGGAAAGAGATAGAGCATGGCCGCATTGTTGGGGCGCTTGCCGAAAGAGAGAAAAGGATAGAGACTTCGAGAATCTTCTCTGCTTTGTATTTCACCGCAATAACTGAACTTTCCAGAATAGTGCCTGGGAGATATAAATAGCGGTAAAGTGCGACAGAAGGGGCAGTCAGACGTATGTGAAGCGTTGAGTAGTCGTGCCGACGGAGAGGACAGACGTATGTGAGACGTTGAGGAGTCGTGCCGACGGAGAAGGGACAGTTCTTTGTGTTACGAATTTGGAGCCGTGCTGTTGGTGAATCGGAAAAGACTTTCTTGCTGTTGCAACGAGTGTACAAAGTTACTGTTTACGGAAATAAAAGTGTTTCTTTATCTCGACTACATCTGTCTTCTTTACTTTTCAACACACACCAACCAAAGTCACACTGGTATCAGAAGTGGGATCCGTCGAATTGCTTCTAGTTTCGTTACATCGTCGTCAGAAGTTGCAACGTTAGAATCAAGATGGAGGGAGATTCGGA
This sequence comes from Tenodera sinensis, assembly GCA_030765045.1. NCBI lineage: Eukaryota > Metazoa > Arthropoda > Insecta > Mantodea > Mantidae > Tenodera > Tenodera sinensis. The sequence goes on from CM060964.1 coordinate 303,495,306, forward strand.
AACCAGGATGATGGCAATGATGAAATAATTATTCGCCGAAATGAAGACGGCAAACGACAACTTCGCTGCCAAAATGGAAACGTTAAATGACAATCTCGCTGCCGAGCTGAAGACGGCAACCGACAACCTCGTTGCCGAGCTGAAAGAGATGAAGATGGAGCTATCGGCGAAAATTGACGGCGAACTGATTGGCGTGACGGAAGACGTGGAAGAACTCGGCGAAAAGGTGGAAGACCTCTGCCAGCACGTGGACGTCGTAGAGGACGACGGGGAACGTCTTGGCGCCCTGGTAGTAAGAGTTGACGAGAGCGTCAAAGTACTGGATGCCAGGGGCAGACGGAATAGCGCGAACCCGGGGAGGGAGCACCTAGTGGCCGAGGCGACAGTTGCGCCCGTTTCAGATGATGTGAGGGAAGACGTGGAACAACTCGGCGAACTGATTGGCGTGACGGAAGACGTGGAAGAACTCGGCGAAAAGGTGGAAGACCTCTGCCAGCATGTGGACGTCGTGGAGGACGACGGGGAACGTCTTGGCGCCCTGGTAGTAAGAGTTGACGAGAGCGTTAAAGTACTGGATGCCAGGGGCAGACGGAATAGCGCGGACCCGGGGAGGAAGCACCTAGTGGCCGAGGCGACAGTTGCGCCCGTTTCAGATAACGAAAGTGTACGTCTCGGGGAAGACAAAGGGGCAGTTCAGGGACGTCGTCAAGGATCCCCTGGAGGAGTGTGTCGGGTACGTAACCAACCAGGATATGACGTGGAGGACGATCAGCAGGGAAGTGCACAAGCAAACGAGCAACACGCGAGAACCGACTTGGTGTGGGACATGGGGGGACCGTCGGAGCCATCCAATCACCTGGCGCATAGTGCCGTGAACGGAAGAATGGTGGACATCATCTTGGACGGCAGGATACAGGAGAGGCCGTGCCGAGCACGAGTGAACACGAGTGCAGCGGTGGACGCGACTCGCGCGGATGTGGCGGGGTTTGTTGCCGGACCCATCGGTAGCAAGGTGGCTGCGAAGGTGCGCCAGAGAGGTCGGCGGACATGGTACCCAGTGAGCCGTTTCCAAGTGCGCAGGATTGCCCGTCAACACACCAGAAAGAAGGGCAACTGGACGAGGGACCGTCAAGACCGGCAGTACTGTTGCAGAATTTCGAAGCAGGATGGCATACATCGTCCTACCCGGACCAAGGGACACTATCCAACAGCGATACCTAGGATCGTGCCTCCTGGAGAAGAGGTTCGATGGGTTAGTCCACCGGGGCGCAAGGGAGATGCCGCAGTGATAGTGCTGGTCGGGACGACCAACTCTGAGGAGGGAGCAGTGTCACCGCGCCCGCCGCATCTAATTGCCGACAACAGCAGTGTCACCCATCGCATTATTGTCGGCACTACCACAAAGGAGCCGAAGGAAAGAGACAGAGCATGGCCGCATTGTTGGGGCGCTTGCCGAAAGAGAGAAAAGGATAGAGACTTCGAGAATCTTCTCTGCTTTGTATTTCAGCGCAATAACTGAACTTTCCAGAATAGTGCCTGGGAGATATAAATAGCGGTAAAGTGCGACAGAAGGGGCAGTCAGACGTATGTGAAGCGTTGAGTAGTCGTGCCGACGGAGAGGACAGACGTATGTGAGACGTTGAGGAGTCGTGCCGACGGAGAAGGGACAGTTCTTTGTGTTACGAATTTGGAGCCGTGCTGTTGGTGAATCGGAAAAGACTTTCTTGCTGTTGCAACGAGTGTACAAAGTTACTGTTTACGGAAATAAAAGTGTTTCTTTATCTCGACTACATCTGTCTTCTTTACTTTTCAACACACACCAACCAAAGTCACAATATGGCACAGTTAAATGATTATTTTATATTTTAGTACTTTCAAATTTAAATGTTATGATTTCCATACAAATGATTTCGGCATATTGCCACAGAGTATTTTATTGTCGTTAGGACAATGTCGTCCTGTAACTGTTTAGGGAGCTTATATTGTTGTCTCCATTGCACAAATGATTTTGGTATTGTGCCCCTTGTTCCAAAGAATAGGCCTGTGACCACGATGTTGCTGATATTATATGAGGCACTGAAGAATGGAATTGTGGGCTCATATATTTTCTTCTTTTCACGATCCACTTCTGCTGGCTGGTCTAAGGATGTCTCAAACCTCACTGTGGGATCTAAGATCTCAGCTGTCCCTTTCTTCCTGTCGATAGCAATGACATCAATTTGACGGTTACTGGCACAGTCAACCACACAGTGTACTTCTTCGTGGACTTCTATTCCTGTGCTTCGCAAAGCATTGGCAAGCAGAGTTCTTATGGTGTTGTGACGCTTTATTCGCAGCAACTCTCCCTGAGGACAATTCCCGAATACATGCGGTAAAGTTTCTATCTCACAGCAATGTCTGCAGTGGCTTGTACCCTTTGGAGCGTCCCGAAAGTGAACGTACTGGAACCACCATAGCTGTCATCTTCAACATGTCACGCCATTCTGAGCTGGATAATCCATTACATTTCAAAATCCAAGTGTTGGCAGCAGGAACTTCGCCAAAGAGTGCCACTCCTCTTCCTTTCTGAGGGTATGCACACCAGGTTTCAAACTCCTGGCGTCTTAGTTTCTCCCTAAGTAGTTTAACAGAGTTTGTGGAGGACTCCTCTGGTATATGCAACTCTGTGAGGCATCGAGTTCTTATGGCTGCAAAATTGTGAACAACGTTTACATGTTCATCGTCTAGATTTTCAAGTTTGGTGTTAATATTTAATTGTTGAAGATAAGCTTTTCAAGTTGCACGTGTTATTGATAATCCCTTAAACTTTGTGCTGGTGTACAGCATACTGTTTGGGGTGTCATTTGGTAGTTGTAGGATTTCCTTCACAGCACTTTTGATCATTTTATCTGCTTTCTGGAGCCATACCTTTGGAATTTTCTCTATTGGAACCGACTGGAAAGGATAGATCAAAGTGGGCCCAATAAACTGATTTATAACTGTAAGTTTTTGACTAGGCTGGAGCAAGTGAGTTGAAGTAAGCTTTTCAAGATTTAATTTTAATTTTTCTAGAACCTGTGTTTCATTAAATACTATTGTGTCCCTAAATGTTGCACCAAGGTATTTAATCTCATCTGCCCCAATGCTCATAATTGATCCAGCAGTGGTAATCAGTTCCTGCTGTAGAAGCTTTCAGTTTTTAATTATTATAGCATTGGATTTCACTGTGTTGACGTTCAGTCCAATTTCTTGAAGGTGGTGGATAGCACTAGTCACAAGGGCAGATGCTGCTTGCTCGTCTTTTCCTATGATCACAAGATTGTCAGCAAAACATAGGGCTGTAAGTGGTTCGGTGTCAGGAGTTAGCTGTAGATAAGTTTCTTTTTCAACTTCAATGTTAAATATTTAACAATTTTTTTAAAAATAAAAAGCATATTTAATACATTGACTTATGGACATATTTAAACATTTTTTGATACATGACTTCCTTTCCATCCTCACTTTGTTTCCCAAAAATTTTACCTGAAATTCTGTTGACTTAAAAATGTATCATAGGTAAAAGAAAATAACTGGAATCCGCAAAAGGACAGAACATTCTGGTCTAACTTCCTGCCTCATACTTGCACTTAAACATCACTCATTGTCCTTCTCTGCTTTTCTCCAGCTAATTGTGTGTCTTGCAAGTAATGGACTGCACAAATCTAGTGCAATTGAAGCACTTTAAATGATGGTAAAGTGAAGAACAAAACAAGATGATAGCTAAGTTATTGTTTTCACTCAACCCATTTCCTACTTAGGTGTTAAGCTGGATAAGGTCCTAACTATTAAGATGCACAACATTGACCCATAGCATTTGGACCACTGTAGCTACGGCCTCTGTTTCCCATGCTAAGTTCTGTGATGTCTGTTACCTTAAAGCTGCGCCTTTCCCAAGCTCTTAAAATCCCTAACCTTGCATATACCTGGAAGGTCTAGGGCATGGCCGTAGGCTCCAGTCTGCTACAACTGCAGTGGGTACAGAATAAAGGCCTCATTCTATATGCCATTCCTTCCCCATGAGACTACTCCATCCTCTTCCATACATAGAGGATGAAATTAGTCACCAGGCCAAAAAGTGTTGCGACTCATTGCCACACCATTAGAACATTTGTGTTTGGTCTCTTAGAGATTATAACACCAGATAATGCCATTCAAGATATCACCAGGGTCCCTGCATGACGTGCAGGCACATCTGGTAACACTGGAGCACTTCCAGATAGTAACTAAAGCTGAACTCCTCTACAATCCTCCAAGAGATGCTTGGATAAATCAACATTTCAAAAGCATACCCTGAAAATACCATTCACCAGCAATGCATCAAGGCTTTTGCACCCGATATGCAGCTGTCAAGGAGCAAATCTTGCTACCTCCCTTCATACTCTATACAGCTAGCCTACCGATAAGCAAATAATTCCACTTGCACTAACAAGTAAATTTCAAAATCGCTCCCAATGTGGCAGTGAGAGTCGAAACAAAACATTAAAACACTAAAAAAAATTTAAATATAGGCATACTCACTGGTGCCTAATGTGGAATGCATGGATAGAATTTGGAAAATAAATAAGTAAAGAAAATGGTAATAATAAAAAGAAAAATACTGCAAGCATGTCTAGATCATGTGAAGCCTAAAGATCACCACAACATTGAGGGACCTGCAACACAATCAGAGGACCACAAAGGAGAAAAGAAAGATGATGTCTGTGAACTCCAATACACAAGTACCAAGGTAAAAACTTTTAAAACGAGTCAAAGTTTTAAAATTGTGTATATTATAGAAAGTGGTAAGTTAATAACTAGGGTTTGAACCTTTATACAGCTATCACGAAATGAGGTGACTGCAAGTTACCTGCCCCATGGACAGAGTGTGATGTCATTGTATGCATACAGTGACAGCACAAAACACAACTGGACTCACTGCCTGTAGTGCAGAGTCTCCTGAATATGTTCACTAATTCCACAGAGTAAAATGCCTCCAGTTCAAAAATTGAAATATTCACATATTGCTGCAGTTGTGCAATAATTTGGGAGTGAATATTTTACTGCAAATGCTGATCGTATTGAATGTAAGTTATGTAGCAATGTTATGTGCAATGTTTTTACGTCGACTCTATCTCGGCTCCTCTGTGTTGTGATGGGATTACAGACTGATTCCTCCCACTTCCTGTAGTCTAAACTCTGCAACCTTTTGTTTCCTGTATGAAGGTTCTCTCCCTATTAACATTGCATGCATTTAAGAAGTGGTAGAGTAGTCCAAACTAAATCTAAGAGAATAAAAGAAATGGATCTTGTAGATAATGCAGATGATAGAACGGAATAGCATCATATTAGCCAGGAACATCTGAACAAATTACTTTGTTGAGACAGATGAAACTGGAGATAACAAATGAACAGAGAAAGTTAGTTAAGGGCATCACTGAAAAACAAGATAAGTTAGTCAGTGATGAGAAAGAAATAGCTAGAGACAGCACTGAAAAGCAAGACCAGATAACTAGGGAAATGTCAAAGAAACAAGCTCAGCTTGCTGCTGAAATTAGTAAACAAAACCAGCTAGCAGCTGATGTAAATAACATAATAGAAGAAGTTAGATCTGAGAAATTTAAATTTCAGACAATTATTGAAATTAAGGATATGTTTAAAAATGAGCTCAAAATTGGGGAAAATTGTACAGTCCTAAATGTAACTGCAAATAATGAGATTCAGAAGTTAAAGTCAAATTACAATACCATAGCTCATAGATGGGGAGAACTGACACAATGTGTCGTCTACCCTACATCGTAGTTTTAACCCTGTCCACTGCCACACATAGGTTAACTACAAAGCCATATCCCCACTGTTACCTCCCTCGGAGAACCAGCCACTCCCTCAAATTGTGTCAGTGGTGGAATCATGTCGCATAACAAGGTAAAAAGACACTTCAAAGCCAAATGGGAACATAAATACTTTGGTGTTCCTAGTAAAAATAAAGCATTGTGTTTGCTATACCAAATGAAAGTGTATGTAATGTAATGACAATCACATAATCATAAAACCAATACATCATGTTTCCATTCAGTTCCACCACTGCATGCCTTGAAGCTTAACTTGTTGGTAAAGAAGTGTGTATCATAAACAGAACCGGAAAGAACAGGTTGCCTGCCTTTGGTGATCAGGTAAGTGGAGAAGGTAAATATTCAGTTGCATTCCTGTCACCCCTCTTCCCCATACCTGCCGCAGCTAATAGTGAAGTTAAGGAAATCGCTGTAATAAGTGAAAGCTTAGAAACTATTAGAACTGAATGTGTGCACAACAAGACTTGGTTACCAAAGTGGTAGATAATCAAAGTAAAACTGAAGAAGAAAATTTCTGAACAGTTGAAGGTAATAACAAAAAGTAAATCAAACAAAAAAAAAAAAAAAAAAAAAAAAAAAAACAGGCTGGCCCCATAGCTCAGTTGGTAGAGCACCTGCCTGCTGTGCAAAGGATCCTGGGTTTGGTTCCCAGCTGTAGGTGGGAATTTTTCTTTAGCTAGGATTATTCCCCACTCTCCCTAGAATCTGGAAGTATGAATGGGCATGTGAATTTAATGTAATATAATAAGTTAATCCAAAGTAACAGAAACCCAAAGTTCCAAACCACCGTTAAGTGAGTGAACACCATGCTGTTGTGCAATTGTTCCAAAAAGTTAAAAACTGTTGATGTGACCTTCCACGTTAAAGGTGGCTTATAAATGGAACATAAAAAAAAATAAAAAAAAATTAAGAGGTTGTGGACACTATTTATGTTTGCTATGTGGCTAGAAATGTACATAACAATGTGAATAATGACAATGAGGATGCACTCAGTAATGAACAGGAAATTGGTAGCAATTGTGGGTCATCAGAGACCTATAAAATGTACCCGGAACATGCAAACATAAAACTACACTTCACACACACAATTTTTACTCAGCAATGCATTCTACTCCAAGCATCTAATTTCAGATTGCAGCTCCAACTTTTGATGATGAGCAATGGGACAAAGAATTTCTTAGAGAGATCAAGGAGTACTGTAAGTTAAAACTGAATCCATATGAATTAAGGATGTGTGTAATCCAAAAAGGCCACAGAAAGCAGGCAGCTGAATGGTTAGGGAGATTACACATACAGGAATTTATTCCTAACATGCTACTGTGGGAAATGATTGACAATGACCCTACAGCAGGCCTTTCCAACTCGAGTACTTAGCACTGGGGTGTGCAAGCGCTGCTCTCAGTGGCCCCAGTGCCTTCTCCTGTAGCAACCACTGCATTTGCATGTACACGATAGGCAGTAAGAGTAACATATTGTGTCTCTCTCACTCTCTCTTCTCAACGCAGATGTGATGTTAAATAGCATATAGCAGATTGCAGAGCAGTTATTATAGTTTCTCCTTCATTACAAAATGTTCAATTCTTTGTGGGAAGATTTATATTTTTCTGTCAATACCGAAGGGAAAGTTGTTGTTGTTGTTGTTGTTTTCTAGTGCCTTGCATCTGGCAATGAAGCCATTAGCATTCGTGCTTTCCAATACTTTTGAACTGTAGTTTCTTCTGATCTTAATGCTTCACAGGTCTTCAAGTGTTCTTCATTCATTTCTGCTGGATCGTTACACAGGACACATATTGGTGAGGCTGAGATACCTATTCTGTAGAGATGACTTGCCAAGCAGTCATGATTTGTCAATAGTCGGAAGGCTGCAACAGCCGTTTTCCTTGGTCTCTGGGGATTATATCTGGATTGGAAAGTAGTGTAATCCATTTTTTATCTTTGGCATTTGTTTCTATTTCTTGTAGGTATGAATGACAAAAATGTTTAATGATCAAGCGTTTTATTGAGGAATATGAGAAATTGAATTTAGACTTTTGTTTTATTGTTGTGCCTTTCTTTGCAAGTGAGTCTGCAGCTTCGTTCCCCATGACTCCACAGTGTGCTGGAATCCATTGGAGATGAACAGTCTTATTAACTTTTTGGAGTTGTGTTAACATTTTGTAGCATTCTCTAATTTTTGTTGACTTCTTTGTAGTATTTGAACATATTCCCTGAATTGCAGCTTTAGAATCTGAAAGAATTACTGCCTTGTTAAATTTATTTAAGGGAAGATTTAATAATTGTCGGAGAGCAATGTATATAGCCTCTATTTCTCCATCATAATTTGTTGTGTCTCTGCCAACAGAATGATAAAAGGAAAAATGTGAACATGTAACTCCAGCTCCAGTAAGGTTTTCCTTGGAGGATCCATCAGTATATATGTGCAGCCATTCTTCTGTGGGATACCTAGTACTAATTGTTTCTAGAGCTAGAAGTTTTTGTATTTCTTTTGGTGTGTCTGATTTACTTATTTCCTCTATTAATTCCAAATTGAAGGTAGGTTGCAATAATGCCAATGGATTTTCTCTTATAAGTAGATTTTCTCTGGTGTTAGGAATGTTCAATTTGGATTTAATCTGTGTTACCTTTTCTAGGAAACTACTATGAGTTTTAAGGATTGAATGGGGGAGGTTCTCTTCTGTCCATTTAGAGTTTGGCAGTCGTAACATTTTCTCGTGTTGGAGCAATGCTTGTTCTTCTATTTTTGTTGTTATTGATGGGGTCCGTGTTAAGGCAAGCATGGCATCAATAGGTGTGGATTTGACTACTCCAGTGATTAGGCAAAGAGCCTGATTTTGTATTTGTTCAAGTTTATTGATGTTAGCATTTGCTGCTGTTATTAAAGCTTCAGAACAGTACAAGAGGTTTGGTTTAACATACATTTTGTATGTTGTGTTAAGGACTCTCCTTGAGCAGCCCCATTTAGCACCTGCTAACCTTTTCAGGATCTGCAGTTTCTTTTCAACCTTTTCTTAGATGTTTATTATATGTTTTTTCCAACTTAGCTTTCTGTCGAAAGTGATGCCTAAGTATTTGGCATCATCATCTGCTTTGAGTGGTTTACCATTATAATTTATGCTAATATTAACTGGTTTGTATTTTAGTGTAAATAATTCATAATTTGTTTTTTCCACATTGATAGTCATGAGGTTTTTGGAGCTCCATTCATGTACTTTGTTTAGGGCTGTTTCTATTCTGTCTTTAATTAATTCAGGTTTTTTTGAAGAGCCTGAAGTCCAAATGACTACATCGTCAGCAAATAAAGCAATTTTGGTTTCTAAAGTTTTTATTATTGATGGAAGGTCATTTATATATATGTTAAAGAGTGTTGTGCTTAGAACAGCACCTTGTGGAAGTCCTCGGTGTGTTTGTTTATATTTGGAAATGTATGTATTATATTTTGTGGCACAAAATCTTTGTGAAATAAACTGAGTTATCCACTTAAGCATGTTACTTTTCACACCTATTGATTGCAACTTCTCAACTAATTTATTTCTCCAGACTGAGTCATATGCTGATTTAAAATCAATGAATACTGCCAAGGTATCCTCCTTTCTATTGAAAGCTTCCTTGATGTCTTGGCTTAGTAGAAGTACATTTTCACTTGTACTATGATTCTGTCTGAAGCCGGTCTGTGAACTATTAATTAAGTTGTAATATTCTAGGAACCAGTTAAGTCTAGATGCCACCATTCTTTCCATCACTTTTGCAATAACAAGGGAAAGTCTAATGCTTAATTTGTCAAAGAAATAAACAATATGACACCTAAATTGAAAAACCACCATCACATTTCCAAATAGAGCTGACAAAGCTACAGGATTCTCCATTTAAAACCTAACGGGTGCGTGGTACTTTGCCTGGCATGATTGGGTGTGCCACAGCCAGCTTTGCTCCCAAACTCTGTGTGTAAAGCATGTATAACACTCTTACCTTATGTTTTGTGTGTAAAAGTTATTATAAATGGGAATCACCAAGCTGTGTTAGCAAAGCATATATTCAAACGTTCCCTAGTGAAGTGCCTCCTTCCAGATTTATAATTCATGAGATTCTGAAGAAATTCAAAACCACTGGTTCTGTGGCAAACAAAAAGTGACAGCGTAAATGTACAGTTTTAACAGAGTATAAGTTAGATGAAATAGGTGCATGTTTTGAATGCTCACCACCAAAATTAGCACAACAGGTGGGAATTTCAGAGTCTTCTGCACATAGAGCAACTAAATTCTTAAAACTAAAACTGTTTAAGTGTACAAGTTTTCATGCTTTAAAACAAGGTTACCCAGTACCATGAATGCATTATTGTGGATGGTTTCTTTCATTAGTGAATGATGGTTTAATTGATCCACAGCTTCTGTTCTTTTCCAATGAGGCATGGTTCCATCTAAATGGTCCTGCCAACAATCATAACAGTCTGTAGTGGACCTTTGATAATCCACATCACGTTCAAGATATCCCTCATTATGATCGGAGAGTTGAAGTTTGATGTGCTGTTAGCATTAGATGCATAATTGTTCCAATATTCTACAAGCAGACTGTAAATGCAAAGAGGTACCAAAATGACATTTTGATCCCATTTTGTCATGAACTGACAAGAGGAGAAATCATGTGGGTGGTTTCAACAAGGTTCTGCTACTGCCCATACATTAAAGGAGTTCATGAATAAAATTAGGGAAGTGTTTGAAGATAGAGTGATTAGTGCTGGTGTATGGCCTTCTCGCTCCCCCGATCTAACTTGTGGGGTAACCTGAAAGACAAAGTTTACGAGACAAATCCTCATATATTGGAAGAACTAAAATAAAATATTAGAAATTAAATCGGAAACATTACAGTGTCCCAACTTAATTGTGTGAATCAGAATGTTCTCCCAATATAATGCTGTTTAGCCGAGGATGGATAACATTTCCAGCATCTTCTATAAGGTAAGAGTGTTATACATGCTTTATGTAACTTTTCTATCTGATCTTACCTTGTCATCTCTTCTCTTCCGACCCCGATGCTATTAGGGTTCCCGAGGGCTAGGGAGTCTTTATTTTTCCAACCTCTCCATTTCTCTATAAAATCTTAACCCCTAACATGCTGACCTGTCATGGCATGTAATACGTCCACTGATTGGTGATCAGAGGATATGGTCGGTGAATTTATTTTGATAATTCTCCCGGTCAGGTCGGTGAGACCCGTAAACCAACGACAGGTGTGGTCCTCCAGACATTCTGGGGGTTGTGAGAGAGCGATGTGACCGCCAAAACATAAAAATATGGTGCTCTCTAAAAAGCTGTTAATATTACTGCTATTGCTCTCTTCAATATCGTCAGTGAAAAATATTGGAGAGCAAGAGGATTAATGACTTCATTGTCAGAAATCCAGCATTATCTAACAACAACTTTATGTGCAGAGTTTATGCAGGAGCAGAGCCGGCTGTGGCACACCCAATCATTCACAGGCAAAATGCTGTGTGCTCGTTAGGTTTTAAATGAAGAACCCTGTGCAGTGCGACGCAATCCTAAAATATAGGTACTACCACTACAGCAGTGATTTAATTAATTTTTACAAAGGTGTTAATCAACAGGAATTGCATGGACTTGCCTTAAAATTTGTGTCAATGTTTGGTACAACTTATGCATCTGAACAGATGTTTTCAGTTATCAATTTAAATAACAGTAAAAGCAGGATGTTTCTGTCTGAGCTGCCTTAGAGACGGTACTACAAATTTCTACTGCCAAATGTGTTGTACCGAGTATTCATAAATAAGTTGCCAAAAAAGATGTAAAAAATCTACTCAAATGGTAAATGTACACAAGGGTAACCAAAATATATGTAGAGAATAAATGGTATGTTTGTCTGTTCACAAAGTTGTCATTAATAATGATTGTTTTGGTAAGCTGCACGCTGACATGACAACCTGTGTTACATTCAACAGTCAACGCAACATTCACCCCACCACAGGTACTTCAACTACCACTACCACAATATGTTCTTGGTTCTGCTTCTGCCACATCACCTTCCCCCACTTCTCCAGTGCCCAGCTCAGCCCCGGTGCTACTGTTGGAGCCGGCTGGGGCCTCAGCAGCAACTCAGTTGGAAAGGCCTGCCCTACAGGAAAACTAAACTGAGGTTTTCCCAAGGTTCCTGACCTAAACTCAACTCGCCTAATTCTAACACATGGAGTCCCTTAACCATATGCAATACATAAACATGGATAGGAAATGTAGAAATACATGCAATACAGGTATGCAGCTAGGGTATATGACACACTTTGTAATGTAATAATAGATAATGGGTCATCAACACCTGTATGCAGCTAGAAATGGTTTATAGATTTATGTCAATCAAAAAGGCACTATAGATATCTTCCAGCTTGTAGTGTGTACTGTTTTGTGGCAGTTGGGAAAACAAAAAAGAATGCATCAAATACCAAGTGATGTTAAATGTGAAAATAGATGGGATGTGATCTACTATATCATTGGCAAACCAAAGTACTCCTTGATTAGCAAAGGGTAGTAGTGGAATATGTAGTTAAGGATGTAATATTTTCCTTACTAGATTAGCAATTTACAGTAGGCAAATTATGCCACATAAATTGTGAGCAAAAAATAGACAAGAACAAATTATTCTTCATCAAGTATATAAATGTATCAAGCATGATGATAATAATCATAATAATCGTAATCATAATAATCAAATGTCAATTACCTAGGTCATAAAGATTATGTGACAAAATACATTGTGTATCATACATTATAGATAGTTATATATGCTCCCAACACAATACCACATAGAAAAACTGAAAACAATGAAAACCAAGATGTAGCTAGTATCACTAGGAAGCTTATAGAAACAAAAGTAGAGGAAAATATGAATCTACGTTTCTAACAAAAACAACTGGAAAAGATACTTGAAAGAAAAATACATGTCTTCAGTAAGAAACCTGGAACTTGTGTTTATGAACACAATTTTGAGGTCATAGACTTAAAATCATTTAACATAAAGCTTAACCAATCCCAAATGCGATCAGGACTGAGACCATCATTGAGCTAATGTGGAAAGATACGGTAATAGAGGTAATCAAATCAGAATTCATTAATCCAAGTTTTGGATCCACAAACCAGAAATAAATAAATTCTGGATGACAATACATACCAGAGAACTAAATTCACACACAAAGTCAGATACTTTTAAACCCAAGGGAGTTGACATGTACTAGGAAGGCTAAAAGAAACAGCATTTTACTAGTATTCATTTAGCATCATTTTAGCACATACCCTTACATCCAGATGTTAAAAAATGTGTATCATTCAATTATCAAGGCTGAACCCACAATTTTTTGAAATGTGCCTTTGGTCTCTCTGTGAGTCCAGAGCAAAAGCAGGTCGCTCAGGTTCACTCAGGCAGAGGATAAATCTCCACGGTACCTATCCGTATAGTATGTAAGGATTTACCCATGTGATGTTAATGTGAAGTCGTTTTACTTTCTCTACTATGTAAGTAGGGGAAGTATTGTGTTCTGTTCAACAATTTTATGTCAAGATTTCACCAGAAATGTATATTTTGAGGCCCCCTGAATCCAAAACAGCATTTTTAGAAAAAGGTCCAGGTGTGCATGTGGGGTGTACGGGTGCATGCATGCACATCTGTGCAGGTGTGGGTGTGTGTGGGTGCAGGTGTGTGTGGGTCTGGGGGACGGGTGTGGGTGGGTAAGGGTGTATTGCAGCTAATAAGGTGAAGCATATTTGGTTTGACACAGTAATAAATTTATGTTGCCCCTACCACAATGGCTGACATGCAGGTGTACCACTTGTCATCCTGTGGCCTGTACCTCTTCTGTTGAAATGAATGAGATAGCTTGTTGGTAGAGTTGACTAATATCTGTTTGCTGCCACTGTTATTGCACTTTGTACATCTCACATTGCAAGCAGTATAGTAATCTTAATTTTGTATACAACTGAAAGAGAAATATTTTAAGTTCTAGAGATATTAAGGACTTATTTGTGCTTTTCTTTATTTCATTTATTCTTCTCTTTAGAGAATGAAGCAGTATAACTATATACATATCAACCATGAAGACCGCCATAAGATTTATATCAGCAAAACAAAAAGAAATTTGGAAACCTGAATGAAGGAACACGTCAAAAATATCAACTATAAAGAAACAGATAAATCAGCCATAGTTCACCACTTATGGTCTTGCAATCATAATATCAACCTAAATATCCAACTTTTAAAACCAGTAAAAAATTATTGGGAGTTAACAGCGTGGGAAAATATTTACATTATTAAGCACTGAGATCGGCTGATGAATTTCGACATCCCAATCATAGACAATGTCTTATGACTAGCCAATAGGAAGAACAGCATACCAGGCGAGAGAAGGGGGAGACAGTTACCTGATGCTGAACCAATTGATCAATAGATGAATGACGGAGAGGATCCTCACCGAAACTAGTCCTGTGATTAATATTATTACAAGTAAGTTGGAGAAAAATATGTTTATAAACATTGAGATATTTTTCTATTTATTAATATGCTCCACTGTTTCAAACACTTCATTCTCATCAGTTTTATATATCAACCTCTGTTAGTATACATAGTGGAAGGGAAGTCATTACATTCCTTCTAATATGTACTTCACAGAAGCATTACAGGCAAAAAAGTCTAATGACATTTTGTTCTTTGATCAGCTGATTTGGAAAAATAAATAGTTTTTTATCCCAATTAAATTAAGTTGATTAGTTTTATGCAATTTAAACTAATAGCCTATTAAGAACAAATTAGAAACTAAACTTGTTTGGATAGCTTTGAGAATAATTTGGATGCAACTAGAAACTAGTCAACAGTAAAACAACTTGCAATATTAATAAGATAAGTGAAGCTTTTAGTTTCTAATTTGTTCTGTTGCTCCATTCTTAATAGCTTCAATTTTTCCTTAATTAATAGCCTATTAATTGGTAAAACAAATATTTAACACGGGACCTATAACTATAGGTAGTAACAATGATAATTTTAAACATCTATAAAATATAAATTGACACTAACCTGAGGAAAAATGAAGTCTCGAGTTGAAAGTAGTTTCCCAAAGCATCTTGAACCTTCAGACATTTTAGAAAAGCTAATTGGATTTGGCTTACATCACTTTCAACAAAAGTGTATGTTCTCCCAGTCGGAGTAAACAGTTACTTTTGTGAGAACATCTGCATGTGTAAGATAGGAGAATCCTGATCCACATGGAAGAACAAGTTATTTTCACTTCAAGTTCATTTTTTTCTAAAATGTAGCCAAGCCACCAGTTTTTGTCATACACAGTGGTGCTGTAGACTGATAAGTCCTTTAACTTCAATTTGTCTGGTGATGTAGTTACATCCCTCTCCCAAACCTGCACATCACCTAAAAAGTGTTTCACTAATAATTTTGAGGTGTTGGGGACAAATGCATGTAACTGCTACATTCCTTTGATTGTCAATGCCATTAGCTTTTTAGGAACATTCCTAAAGCAGCATAATTCTTGAGTAGCATAGGCAACATCTATTTCAGTTAGGTTGTCTTCTGCCCACTCAAATAGAACATGTGGATTTTGTATCTGGTTGTGGTATGGCCTTAAAAAACTTGCACAACTTAATTACAGAATATGCTGATTGGTTTGAGAGGTTTGAGAGGTAGAACTGGAACTTAAAAACTCAATGCCACAACTGGGATTTGAACCACAGACTTTCTGCTTACCGGGCGGATGCTCTACCACTGAACTATTGTGACAAGCTGCCAGAATGGCATTAAATTCTCAAGCCAGTTTGTAATTCTCCTGGTAAACCACAAAGGCAGTCTCACATCAGAGACAAATTACCCCAATGGCGACTTACTATTGTAAGTACTTTATATCCCAGGATTAAATAACCTTCAGATGGGAATTATTATTTATTTATGCCAACAAACCTATTGTTGGTGTTTTTAAACACACAAACCATGTGTGGGCAAAGTTTGAGAGGTAGAACTGGAACTTAAAAATTCAATGCCACAACTGGGATTTGAACCACAGACCTTCCGCTTACCGGGCGGATGCTCTACCACTGAGCTATTGTGACAGACTGCCAGAGTGGCATTAAATTCTCAAGCCAGTTCGTATTTCTCCTGGTAAACCACAAAGGCAGTCTCACATCAGAGACAAATTACCCCAATGGTGACTTACTATTGTAAGTAGTTTATATCCCAGGATTAAATAACCTTCAGATGGTTTAATCCTAGGATATAAAGTACTTACAATGGTAAGTCACCATTGGGGTAATTTGTCTTTGATGTGAGACTGCCTTTGTGGTTTACCAGGAGAAATACGAACTGGCTTGAGAATTTAATGCCATTCTGGCAGTCTGTCACAATAGCTCAGTGGTAGAGCACCCGCCCGGTAAGCGGAAGGTCTGTGGTTCAAATCCCAGTTGTGGCATTGAATTTTTAAGTTCCAGTTCTACCTCTCAAACTTTGCCCACACACGGCTTGTGTGCTTAAAAACACCAACAGTAAGTTTGTTGGCATAAATAAATAATAAATACTGATTGGTTTTGTTTTAAGAACATATTTTGATATTTCTGATATGCTTTACTTAGCTTTCTGTATATTTTAAATTCCTATTTGTTAAAAGTTGTTGTTAGCTAATGCTGGATTTCTGACAATGAAGTCATTAATCCTCTTGCTCTTCAATATTTTTTGGTATTGAAGAGATCTTGAATAGCAGTAATAGTAACCGCTTTTTAGAGAGCACCATATTTTTATGTTTTGGCGGTCACATCGCTCTCTCACAACCTCCAGAATGTCTGGAGGACCATACCTGTCGTTGGTTTACGGGTCTCACTGACCTGACCGGGAGAATTATCAAAATAAATTCACCGACCATATCCTCTGATTACCAATCAGAGGACGCATTACATGCCATGACAAGTCAGCATGTTACGGGTTAATATTTTAGAGAAATGGAGAGGTTGGAAAAATAAAGACTCCCTAACCCTCAGGAACCCTAATAGCATCGGGGTCGGAAGAGAACAAGAGATGACCAAGGTAAGGTCAGATAGAAAAGTTACAGTGAGGAGCAAAACACCAGTAAGTGGAAGTAATGTTCTGCTCAGCTTGGGTACCTTGTGGTCGCTATTCACATATCCCCTAGACGGAGACCCCTGAGACCTAAAAAACATATTAGGATCAACACAAAAGGGCAGAATTCCAGCTGAAAAAGCTTAGGTGGTATTTTTGGATGGAATTGTGGAAAAATATAAATAAGAATGAGGACATGAGGTTCATAGAGAAATGTAAAATTGAAAGAAATTAATACTTCAAAAGTTAAGAATGCTTTCGGTTCCAGATCATTAGCTGAAAGAAAAATCTTGAATATATAGAACTATTCAAATGTGGTGTGCACTTTTTTTTGACTAGGTTAGTCCTACAGTGCTGAATATGAGAATCATCTCTCTATCTTGTACAATAATTATATACTCGTGAATTTTCAAAAAGTTTACGTTTTTGTGATTGGATGTAGTACGTTACTTCTAGGATGTATATGCAAGCCACAAGCATGATCTTAAAGGTTTTGAACGACTCTATTTGTTAAAAGTAGGCTTGGTCAAAATGGCTATTAGTGAAAAACAGTTAGGAAGAATTTTTTTAAACCATGAAACCATCATCCCAAATTTATGTTTTGCCATGTGGTTTACAATACCATTTCTGGAAATGTTTTGAAAATTTAAAATTATGTACTTTTTGGAAAAAAAATTGAATCAAAATTTCAATTTGAATTTTGAATAAATTACTTAATTAGAACCTATGTTATGTTGTATTTCTCTGGAAACAGCTTAAAAACTGCTGCAAAAGGATACCTTTTTCCAGCTCTGTAGCTCAATTACAACAGCTCTTAGAGTGATTAAAAAAAATTCTGTTCAGTTCTGGATAGATTTTGAAAATTTTACATAGCCATACTTCAGAAAGTTTGATATAAAAAGATCAAAATTTGGTATTTTAATTCAAAATGTGTTGATTTCACATGGAATGACATCACTCGTAAGTACTGAGGGGTGTAAATCCTCTATACAAAGAGGTTAAACGGGGAAAGAAGAATACTAAGTAAAACCTCTTCAGTTTTATAACCAATTTATTCACAACTTATCTTCACATAGAGGCTTTTCAATATTTCAGAACAAAGATAATTCAAGATAATGCCAAAATACACACAATAGTTTACTTCTTTGCAGCTGCAGCATCATCTTCACGTTGGTATGACAGCAAAAGTTCTTCTTTCTTTCTCGAAATTCTCTCTTCTCGTTGTTTCCTGGCTTCCTTCACCTTCTCCCCACGTGCCTCGGCTTGGTCACTGAAACATTAGGACAAATTTGTGTTAAAACTCGTCAATAGCTGTCTAATCCAGCAAACTTTTGTATAGCTTGCTTCATGCACAAAGTAAATCCTGCCCTTCTCTTAACTGCAGAATTTACCCTTAAGATAAACTGTCGGTGAAACATTGGTGTAAATGATATTTCATTTTCAGCTTTTTATGCCATAAATGTGTTCAAACCTTTGTCTTCAATTTTCTTGCATTTGTGCACACATCCATGTCCTTTAAATACATCACGAGGGATTTAAAAGTGTAAGTACTAAATGCCTGAAGCAGATCCAGCATCGACAGCACAATCTGTAAACAGTAAAGGAGGTAGTGCGCCATGTATTTAGACTTTCCATTGGCTAACCTGGAAAGAGGGAGAAGGATAAAAAAAGAAGCGTAAACCAGAACTCTTGGGCTTTTATGATATACCTTAAAGCACAACTGCATGAAAGATATAAAAAGCCTTGTTGCTGTTTTCAATAACACCATCTGAGAGCTGAAGATAGTGTGCGTGATAATCAGTTATTTATATGGTAAAACACCTATGCTGGGTTGCAAAAAAAACTGCCCTATAGATACCTATTCCCTTCTTTAACGAGAGAAGCATCAAAATGGCTGAGCCAATGTAGTTGGCATACATAATTATCTTGTCAGACATATGGCACTATAACAACTGCCACATCCAGGATTGCACTTCTCACTTTGCATAAATATTGAAGAGACTTAGCAGTAATAGTAACCGCTTTTTAGAGAGCACCATATTTTTATCTTATGGCGGTTACATTGCTCTCTCACAACCCCCAGAATGTCTGGAGGACCACACCTGTCGGTTTACGGGTCTCACCAACCTGACTGGGAGAGTTATCAAAATAAATTCACCGACCATATCCTCTGATTACCAATCAGAGGACATGTTACATGACATGACAGGTCAGCATGCTAGGGGTTAAGATTTTATAGAGAAATTGAGAGGTTGGAAAAATAAGGACTCCCTAGTCCTCGGGAACCCTAATAGAAGAGAACAAGAGATGACCAAGGTAAGGTCAGATAGAAAAGCTACAGTGAGGAGCAAAACACCTGTTAGTGGAAGTAATGTTCTGCTCAGCTTGGGTACCTTGTGATCACCATTCATATTTCCCCTAGACAGAGACCCCTGAGGAATTGAGATATATTCTTCACCACTCTGTCCTCTATGTGATCTACAAGAGGAAATGGACAGAGACCACCTTCAAATATGCCCCGCCACTTCTAGCGCACCATCCACCAGTGAAAAATATTGGAGAGCAACAGGATTAATGCCTTCATTGTCAAAAATCCAGCATTAGCTAACAACTTCCGACTTTGGTGACAAAGTCATTTTGTATTTTTTGCAAGCCAAAATGTAGAACAAAAAGAATTCAAGTAAAATTTTCTTATGTATTATTGACAGCATATATTTCAGAAATAAGAATAGTATACAACAGTCATGGATGCAGTTACAATTTGGAGCAAGAATGTTGGCAAAATGCAATTATGCCCTCAGAATGCACACTGCTTGGACGTCAATAGAAAAGTAAAATATGATCTCTAATTAATATAAAAGTAGCCTGTCCTGTTTCTGAACATTTCACTTTCCACCAGGCATTTGAATTATCATTTAGCTATTGTTTACAGCACCCGTAACACTGTATAAATCTTGCTTCACACTTTGCAAATATTTGCATTGACCTTGAGGCACACTTATGTACTTTAACCTCATTCCTGCAATGCTGAGGAATTTGCTAGAAGTAACCAGAAGGCACTATTAACAAGGATAAATGTGTCATTTTACACTAAAAAGGTGAATTGATTAATAACACTATGTAACACTTATAATTTACTGGTAAGTGTTGTTTAGTGTTATTAATCGACTCACCCTTTTGCTTTAAACTGATTATTACAACACTGTTTACAAACTTCCAAGAAACAAGATAAATGTATCACGTTTGGCTTTTGGCGAATTCCAACAGTTCATGTTGTCTACAGAATGGAAGGTACTGCTTCGGCCACACATTAACCAGGGATTCTACATGAGTGTAACAAAAATGTCCAATACAATTTTAATCAATTAAGAACCGTTTCGCGGAAAAAAAAAAATTGTGTCAAATATTTTTAGCCACCTAACTTCTTGACGAATGGATATAAATGGTTCATTATTTCGCAAACATAGTGTGAACAATGCTGTAATGCCTTTTAATCTTAATTCAAATTAATTTACCCACAATTTAGCGTTAAAGTGTCATGCAAAGTTTAATTTCTACACAAAATATGACAACGTTGTGGGTTACATGAAAGGCAGTTGTCGCATGTCTGGTTGCTTGTGGGGTGATGGGGGGGTATTGCATGGTGTTTGGAGTGAAAGGGGGTGGAAGGAAAGGGAAGCGGTAAAGTACAAACAATTGTCTGCAATATGAAAGAATTTGTCTCGTGATCATGAATCCCTTCACATCAAGGGAGTACTTAGACATGGTGCTACTAATTTAAGGGGGAAACTCCCCTTAAGAATAAAAAATTAATAAAGAGACAGAAAATAGACAAAATACAATAAAAAACATAACATTGAGATCACGTAAATACAAAAAGATGTTCCCATTCCAGTCATCCCTTATCTAGCAAAATAAGCCACTGTTTATCTCTTAACTTTTTTCAAAAAACACAAAAAAACTGAAGAGAGACAACAAAAATAATATCCCCTCTTGTGAACTGAAATATGACTCAGTATTAAGAAGTTAAGTAATAGTAAAACCTAAATAAACACCATATTATTGGCACAAACGACATACATTTTCAGTATTTATTGTTGTAAAATGCTTATAAATGTATTTAGACAGCGTTAGGGAA
This sequence comes from Tenodera sinensis, assembly GCA_030765045.1. Classification (NCBI taxonomy): domain Eukaryota; kingdom Metazoa; phylum Arthropoda; class Insecta; order Mantodea; family Mantidae; genus Tenodera; species Tenodera sinensis. The sequence goes on from CM060964.1 coordinate 303,516,390, forward strand.
TTTCTTTCAAAATGCTGACTGGTACTCGTGTTCTTTGTTAAATAGTACTTGTAAACATAGCATTATCTTACGGAGTACATTAACTGCACTTCAGTTCCGTATTAAATATGAATTTGGTTTGTCATATGTCTAGAGAAACTTCATATTATGTACACCTTCTTTTAAGGTACTATTACTGTCACACCAGTTTACTTACAGAGAACAATTTCATTTTGCTTTTCTTCATATTTAGGCACTTTCGGATCCACAGCTCTCATTTATGGCGAGATCATTAGTTTTATTTCAGCCCAGTAAGACACAAAAGAGCGCAATTGTTTTAGAAAAATGAAGGGGAAGACTTTTATTTACTTGCGTATTAAAGGCAATTACTACTGTTTTAGCTCATGACGGATAATAATAATAGTAATAATAACAATAATAAAGATCCATTATTAGAAAAATCCCTATCTCTTTATGTCAGCATTGTTTTAACCCTCAAATACGTGTTTTTGACTGTTTCATTTTTCTGTTTTAAGAACTATGGAAAAGTGAATCTTCATTATTACATGAAGGAGTGCATCATTATAGTAACATTGGCACCTTTTCGGCGTGACACCTGATGTTAGCCAACGTCATGAATAAACAAGCATTGGTGGATGGGGGTGGCAGGTTCAGTCGAAGTCAATCAGTGTAATGGTCAAGGGAAGGAGAAGGGAGGGGGTAAAGTAGTTGTCTGTAACATGAACGAGTTAACTTTGCTATCACGGATTCATTCATATCAAGAGAGTACTTAGACATGGTGCTACTAATTTAAGGGGAGGCATCGGTGAAATTTGGACAAAAATAACGAAAAATGTGATTTTTCATTTTTTGCCTTAAAATGTCTGTACCTTGTACTTTCAGAATCTACCGTTGTTTACTCATCACCATTTAAATGGCCGTTATGCCATGATTTAAATGCCCATGTGTGGGTGGGCATGGCTGCTGAAATGCACTCATTACCCCATTGCACCAAAATCGCATACAATTTTGAACTTTAAAATTCGGGTGGTCTGATTCAGTTCTGGTGGATGTAAGCAGAGACATCTTGTGGGATTTTCTGCAAACATTCATGGCCGTGAAACGGACCACTGTTTCCTGTTTTTGCATGCTTGAACCACGTGGTTGTATTTTTCTGAATTTTATTCAAGATTACACACCCTGAAGAAGAGAGAAGTCATCTTTATTGTGGTGTACATTTAGATAAGTAGAGTTTAGAATAATAATAAGTATAATATAAGGCAGGGAATACTAAATAAGTATCTTCTTGCTGTAAGTGAAAATCTAAACTCTTTATTTAGCTGTTTGTAAACACACAACCAACTAGCTCTCTTCTCACTATTATAATTATAATTATAATTGTACAGTTGTAAAGAATGTACATAAGGTGGACCAGGTTTTCATTAAATTATTATTATTAATTGGTATAAAATTATTCTAAAATGGGTAAGCAAAAGCAAACAAAGAAATCTCTTGCAGCAAGAAAAAATATATATAGATGGCAAACTGGCAAACCTCAGGAGGAAACAAGCATAACTAGATCTACATTAGATCTTGAAGCAGGTTCAAGTAGTAAAAAATTGCAGTGACTTAAGTTATCAGTGAATTTAATGAGTTGTGAGGCTACTCTCTTATGTAAAGAAAAGAGTCACAGCTAGAAAAGTAAGTTCAGTCAGCAAAAGAATTAGTAATGTTAGGGATAAGGGAAGATTAAAGCACAGTGCACTGAGTACATTAAACAGGTTATATTGGTTTCTAGAATCACAAATTTTAATTTCCCCATGTCAAGCTGGATTCAGAGAGTTCCACTCTACAAATTAACAAGTCTTACTTCTCAGTCAAGAAATCAGACTCCTTCAATAAGAAAGAAGATAATGTATCAGTTTTTATTGATTTCCAAAGTGCATATGATTCTATATACAGAACAAAACTACTAAAGAAAGTAAACAAGAATAGGGATACAAGGTCCAATGTTTTCGTGGCTATGTCATTTCCTAACACAACGCTTTATTGCAACCAGATATGGAAGAAATATATCTAAATACAAACAAGTACACCGCGGCTTACCACAAGGTGCAGTGCTCACCACTACACTTTTCAATATATTTATTAACGATCTGCCACAACAAATGCAAGAATCAGGTGTGAAGTGTGCACTATTTGCTGGTGACTTAGTAATGTGGACTTCAAAACCAAAAAGCAGAAGTACAGAACTACAAAAAGCCATGCAACAAACCTTAACCAACCTACAAAAGTGTACCAAAGAAAATTTAATGACTGTTAATACAACAAAATGAAGACCACTTGACCTGTGAAGCATTAAGATCAGAAGAAACTACAGTTCAAAAGTATTGGAAAGCACGAATGCTAATGGCTTCACTGCCAGATGCAAGGCACTAGAAAACAACAACAACATACAACAAAATCAAACTACCAAATCTTTTCACTAAGAAAAAAACCACTAACAATGAAAATAAATTTTGAGGGTCAACAATTACCGGAAACAAACGAAGCAAAGTATTTAGGAGTTACATTTGGTACCAAACTTACATGGACCAAACAAATAGAAAACAACATATAATGTATATATAAAGCCATTATTTACTTACTGCAGTGAAGTTCTTATAAAGGCAAATACATAAAAAATTCAAATCCTTCAAAACCAAAGTCTGAGACTAATTACAGGTACTATCAAAACCATACCAATACCAGCTATGGAAATACTAACCAGCCAATACCCCATTGAGTATGAAATAGAAAAAGCAGCTCTTACTCAACACGAAAAGTTGATGAGACTCCCATTCAATACATGGAACAAGAGGAATTTTACACATACACTAAAGACTCAGGAGAGCTTTCTTTCCAAAATTCAAGACATCAAGAAGAATATATACCTTCCTAATTCAAAGGAAAACTTCATATCTAAAGGCAATCCGACACAAACATTAGACATCACATATTATTTACACCTGACAGAAGAAGTTAAGAAAAGTGGTACTCCAACTAGTGTTCTAAAATTATTGGCATTAGAGCCGGGAAGCAACCTGATGGTCCATTCTGCACCAGCAACAAACCCTCAGACGTTGTGAAATGATTGGCACAACCGATTTACAGAAGTGGAAGACACGTTACTGCAGATAATTGGTTCAGTGACGACAATTTGGTGAAAGATCTGCAGAAGGAGAGATTGTCCTTTGTCGGAACACTGAAGAAAAATAAACCACAGCTTCCACTTGAGTTAGTTAATATAAATGGCAGAGCTCAGTATTCCAGCGTGTTTGCATTTAGAGAAGAGGCTACCCTTGTTTCTTACACACCTGAGAAAGACACGAGAGGCCTTGTAATATCAAGTCAACATTTTGACGATGTCATTGATCAAAACTCCGGTGAAAAGCAAAAACCAGAGATGATAACATTTTATAATGAAACAAAATCCGGGGTGGATGTGGTAGACAAACTGTGTGCCACATATGATGTTGGCAGAAACTGTCGCAGATGGCCTTTAGTGGTATTTTTTGCTATGTTCAACATATCTGCAATAAATGCTCAAATTCTCTTCCTAGGCAATGGAAGTGAAATCAAGAGCAGGAGGTTATTTTTGAAGAAGTTATCCTAAGAACTATATTTTGATCATCTATCTAAAACAGGGACCGCCAATTGGCATGCACGGTGTGCCTATACAGTTTGCATGGTGCCGGCGTGCCTGGTTGTTGCTGGCAAGTGCTAGGGAGATATGCCAGTGGTGTTCCGTAATCTGCACTTGCGTTACCATTAAATAATTAAGGACAGGGTAGTAGTGAAGAAACAATTCAGAAATTCTATCATAATAGGTGGTTTAATGTCTCTCTGGTACTTGTTATTAAATTATAGGTAAAACAACCCAATACCAGTAAGATTATTATAGCCTTCCATCCTATACAACAAAATGATGGCATATAAAAGCAATATTTTTAACTATAAGAATGGTGCAGTACTTTGTGGAAATTAGCACAATTTTGATCCTGAAACAATTGAAAAATACAAAATTACAAAATAATATTTACTATACATTGCTAATATTACACAGAATACTTAATATTAGACGAATATACACGTTTTAATTAAGAATTTTATACATTCAGATTTCGGAAGACACGCTTCCCTTCTGATATCTTTCAGTTTTCACAATATTCACCACATTTGGAGACAATGAAACACAACTCTGGACCCTTAATGTACACTTCAAGTTTTGATCACTGATGCTGGCTCTCTGAGGGCTTTTAATGCGTTTCATAGCTGAAAATAAGAATTCACATACATAGGTCGAACTAAACACTGCAATCATAGATGCCGCACGCCTGTGTAATCGAAGAAATCTTGATTTAGGAAATCTCCTGTAGAAATCTAGCAAACTTCCTCTGTTTCTGTAACTGTGAGCTAACTCAATGTCACATTTCAAGGTGATAAGCTCCAGTTGAACATCTTTGGGAGTATCATCAATATCCATGCCTAACGGTGTAGTGAATAAATCAAAATCCGTTTTAAGCCCGTGAGAATGTGAAATCTTTCATCAAATGCACGGAATCACAATCACAAATCACACTTTCCAACCTGGGAAAGTGATAAGGATCACCATTTGACAGTTGACGTTTCCATAATGAGAGCACATTTTTAAAAGCTTCAATGCTACAGAACATATCTGTGATTAGTTTGTTTTTCCATTGAAGTGAAACATTCAAAGTATTCAAATGTTCACTTATATCAGCCATAAAAGCAAGATCACATTTCCACTTAACATTCGTGAGTTCGATAGGTTCTCTGCACATTTCCATGAACAAATGTATCTCATCCAATAATTCAAAGAATCTGCTTAAAATCTTGCCTCGACTGAGCCACCTAACTGCTGTATGATACGCTATATCACCATACTCATGCTCCAAATCTTCTAAGAAGCTTTTAACTTGTCTGTTGTTGTTGTAGTGTTTAACGCCCGCTTTTACTACTACGGCACCGCAGGCGGTGACACTGATGATACATGAAGATGGAGCACCGGTGGAATGAAATGGCGGGGGAAACCGGAGTACCCGGAGAAAACCCGCCCTGACGCCGCTTCGTCCACCACGAATACCACATGCGGGTCCCTGGGATCGAACCCGGGCCGCAACTTGTCTGTGCTTTAGACCGTGGGACCTCAGTTTGTTTACAATCTTCACAACCAGACTCATTACATTGCTTACATTCAGTGTATTATCACATCTGATGAACTACGCAATGAATTACTGTTATTTCGTTTGCTAGTTTATTTTTCAGAAGGGTAACAAATCCGTTGTGTGAACCAACCATAGTTGGGGCACCATTGGTGGCCTCCAATATGAGAGTATCCCATGGAATCCCTACATTCTCCACAACTTCTACTACACAATTCAGAATGTCTGATCCTGTTGTGCCTTTTATTGGCACCAGATCTAGCATTTCTTCCACAACTTCCAAATTTTAATTTACTCCACGACTAAAAATACATAATTGAGCCATACTTGATAAGTCGGTGCTCTCATCAATGAGAATAGAGAACACAACAAATTCTCTTGCTCTTTCAATAAGTTGTGCATAAAGATTGTCTGCCAGATATTGAATTCTGCGTGAAATAGTATGAGGTGACAGACTGACTCTCTTGAACTAGTGAACACAGACAGGGCTGAATTTACTTGCAGCTATAAGCATACATCGTTTAATAAGTGGACCATCAGAAAAACTACTAGAAGATCTGGCAATTTCTAGTGCTATTTTGTAACTCACATAAACTCAGGTTTCTGCCATTCCACCACACCCTTCTTCCTGTGATGTGTTCGTTTCTTTGAGCTTTTGTATCTCTGCAGTGCATTCTTCTTTTTCTAGGGCCAAATACTCATTAGCATGCAATGTATTAAAATGTCGCTGACGATTAAATCGTTTCAGCACTTGCAATTTTTTCTGGCAAATTAAGCAAATAGCACCACCGCTACATTCCACGAAGAAGCACTCAGCTTCCCATTCAGGATTTAAATAATGAGTCGGTGTGGGTGCCCTTCGCTTTAATGAGTGCCCTTGCATATCAAACTGACACTGAAGTACGGACCGCCACTGCTAAGGAAGATAAACCGACCGCTACCACTGCGCAGCATGAACTGAGGCAACATGGTGCTTGTAGCCCAGCACTTTTTTTTTTTAGTTAAATTTTTTTTAGGACTGGCCCCACCTCCACCAGCCCAGGTGACGATCATCCGAAAGGGATATACATCGCCTCCCCTACCATGCACTACATCTACTCTACCAGGATGGAAGGGAAAGTCAGGTGTTGTTATGTCAGGTACCGCCGAAGCAAACCTGATGTTAATGGGTGACTCTAAAAAGGCACCTGCATACAAGAGAGTATGCAGGCCGATTGGGTTAAGTACAGGTCTTGGCACAAGGCCCAGGCCTGGAACCTAAGTGTTAGTGGTGGGTTGTCATGCAGAAGGCAGGAATTGAGGTGAGGTGTCGTGCTTAAATAGAGGTGTACTTTACCTGAATTGGGGCTGCAGTCGGAGAGGGAACTGCCTTGTTGCGGCTTAGTATCATGTGTTAAGAGCACAGCACTATTTATCAAAATTTTACACAGCCTTACCTTCTGAGGCATTCGAGCATTTGCTGTACCTTTCCTCTCGCCAAAGCCGCAATGTCTTCCTTTCCTTCTCGCCTCAGTATTCTTACGAACACGTGCTCTGGAGTGCACAGCAACAGGCTTCTTAATTATAAGACCATCCTTGATTAACTTGTGGATGTTTTGTCCTTTTGGAGAAACAAAAGCACAATGAGTAAGCATAGATTTCCATGGCCAGAGTTGATAATTCTAGAAGAAACTTCTGGGCTGATTTGCCGTGGTCTGTAGGAGTAACTGGGTCCAGATGTTTCCACAATAATAAAATTGCATTCATTCCAGCATATTTTATTAAATAGCACCCACAGGCACATATGTTTATCTGTTTGCATCATTCTACTCCTGTAAAGCTTCCATATAAAGTGCCTGATTTTTAAACTTTTGCTAACTTACAAACTGTGTCGTACAAATCACTTCTACATTATTTTAACCTAATGGACTATATCATGGCAACTAATGAAAGTTTACAGCACCTGCTATACAATGAACAAAGACTTGTTTTACTTTTTAAACTATGCTGCTGGTACAGCATCCTCAATTGTGGTGGAATGAGATATAAATTCCTGTTGCAATATTGGGATCAAACCAGCTAACAGCAAGGGCTTATGGGTACAGAGATGGTAGACAGCAGGGAAGGCAGAGGAGAGAATTGCTCACAGTAAAACACAACGTATAATCTGTGAACACAACCTATCAACTCGGGGGGACCTCTTCCCGCTTCCCGCGCAATCGCTATGCCTAGAGCTGTCTGCTGATGACGTCACACGGGAGTCACGTAGTACCGATATTCACACGTGCAGCTTACATTTTACGGTATAATTCAAATCCCATGGTAGTATCTAAGTCTCTACTCTACTTTTCTTGTTTTCTGACATGAAATGTCAACGCAGGCGTTTTAATTAAACAAAAACAAAGCTCTCATTGTGTAATATTTCGTAAAACAGAAATGAAAATTATCTGTAGGAGGAAGGAACAACAGTGTGCCACATAATCGTGCAATTATTACTTTGTTAAGAGCTTTCAACACACCTTTTTCACTTTCTTTAGGATTTAGGTTATAATTGCAACGTAGCCCTTATTAAAAGGCCTTATAATAATGTAATAAACGAAAACAGAATGTGATACTGACATTCTTTCCCTATTAAGACAGTATTTTATTGACTGAGCTGTTCTTCTAAGAATAGCTGTGTGGCCACTCTTTTACAACAATATGAAAATGCAGCGCAGAGGAAAATGAAATAAATAACACAGTTACGACAGCTATCATTTTTGAAAATAGCAATATATTTGACATGAAGAGAGAGAGAGAGAGAGAGAGAGAGAGAGAGAGGGGGGGGGGGGCGGGGGAGAAGGTTTGTCTATCGCTTTCACCTATGAATCCTTTATAATGTGTAACGAAAGTTTATCTCTGTTAACATGAATATATAGAAGGATAAGCCTTGGTAAGAATACTTTGCGCAAGAGTGAGCAAAGAAAATGATTTGTATATAGCACATCAGATTTTTATCATTGAAATATATGCTGTGCATATTTTAATACATTAAACAACTATAAATAATTGTAGTTATACATATTGCGCGCTTTCATAGATGACCTCAATGATCAAAACTAGAGAAAATCTGATTTGAGGTTGTAAAATAATGTGATTAATTTCAAATTACGTTTATTTGTGAAATATCATCAAAGTATTGTATAATTGCAAAGCAATTCCAGCAAGAACGTCGGCAGACTTTTTTCCAGGGGAGGGCCAAATGTTGGAATTTTGCAATCAAGATAATATAAATTTATTATTTTGTTGGCAAAAGTTATAGTATTTGTTGCGTATAACCGTATTAATTTGTGCTCATTAAAATTGTTCTTTACATTAAAATTAAAATAATAGTTTAAGAGTCAGCCCATGAAGTTCACTAATTCCCAAGGGGGGCCGCGGTCCCCCTTTCCCCCCCTTACCATAATGATAATAGTAATAACAGTAACGATGATATAATAATAATAATAATAATAATAATAATAATAATAATAATAATAATAATAATAATAATAATAATAATAATAATAATAATAATAATAATAATAATCATCATCATCATCATCATAATCATAATAATCATCATAATAAGAAGAACAGTAATAGTAATGATAATAATAATAATAATAATAATAATAATAATAATAATAATAATAATAATAATAATAATAATAATAATAATAATAATAATAATAATAATAATAATAATAATAATAATAATAATAATAATAATAATAAATAAGTAACAACTAGACTAACTACCTTAATTCTGGAGCATATGATCCTCACGACATCTTGCTGCTATAGCGCATGCGCGGACGTGAGTATAAACCTAATGGAGAGATTGAAATCCGCTAGATTGGCAAGGTTTTAAGCCAAGTGTTAGATTTTTTCAATAAATAGGTTCCTGTTCTTATACTCAACACATGCCTGACTTGATCTGTATTTCTTTTATGAATTGGATTTAACAAGTGAATATGTGCATCTTTGTATTTTTCCTGTCAAAAAATTGGGTAGTATGTATATTTGAACAGCCAAATATTGGACATTAATCAAAGGAAATACAATAGTTTGCCACACGATCTTGTTCTTGCACACAGAGTTGAGAATGGGTACCTACCTATATGAAACGGCCCCGTGCTGTCCACGTGTAGCCCATATTAGGTAAGGTGTGAGTATATGAACAGGATGACAGGGACCTGTGTTAGAGACATCTACTCCTACTATCAATAACCAGGTATGTGTAAACAATGTCTCAACGCTCTCTCCACTTCTACAAATTGATACAGGTATAATTGCTTGGTCAAAATATATTTACTGAAGTTATACATTACTTGTATAATTTAGAAGCCTAAATACAGTAGTATCGCAAGGATTATTTTTATACACTAATAAATTTTTCAAGGTTTATAGCTGATGCTTAATGATACCGGCTTTGATTTGTAACTGTTAAGTTCCATCACATATCTCTGTCTCCACCTCGTCTTCGGCCACTGGACCTACGTCTTCTTCTTGAGCAACTTCTACGCCTCTTTCTCGAACAACTTCTCCTTCTCCTTCTTCTTGAACAACTTCTCCTCCTCCTCCTTCTTCTTGAACAACTTCTCCTTCTCCTTCTTCTTGAACAACTTCTTCTCCTTCGTGAACAACTTCTCTTCCGGCATGACGATCTTCTTCTCCGACAAACGGAACCGACAGCTTTTATAGAGCCCCGATCTTTTAATGCCTTTAGAAATGTTTTCCTTTGGTTTTCATCCATAGTAAACAGTTTCTCTTCGTTCGTGTCAGTTGGACAGTTCATAAGAGTTCTCGACACATCGTCGAACGCTCTTAACATACACTGCTTTTTATGGATATTTCTTTTTTTAACGCTTTTTCTGATTTCGGGTGCCGCTGGCTTCCCCATTTTCGTATAGAATTTAGATTTTCGTATAGAATTTAGATTTTCGTTGCGAATTAGATTACTTGAAGAATTTTGCTTTCCCTTGGAAACCACACCAAATGTTGAAATGCTATGGCAACGTGTATTTCAGTTGAACAAAAGCGAGTGAAACATACCGAAAACAAAAGTCCCACCGTGCCAATGTACAAAAGCTAAAGTACCTACTATATTTATATTCCTATATAGTTAAATGAGTAATTCTTACGATTTCGATCAAATTTTGTATTCAGACAGGGTTTTGCTAATTAAGTTTATCTATATAGGCGTCATTCCTGAAAAAAAAAAACAACAACAACAACGCAATTTTACGAGTAACAGTCACAATTACTCTAAACCTTATTTTGGCCATAATTTATCTTTTAATGGGCCAGTTTCAACAAACAAGCCAGGATATTAAAGGTCTCGTCATGGAAACAGCTCCAACAATTAGGATAAAAATTTATATTTAGCTAACATTTTGCTTTTCAAGTTTATCTAAATAAGTAGATAAACGATTAATCAGAAGGAAAAGAAAAGAAAATCCGAGCGAAGCTCGGTCACCCAGGTACTGTAACATAATAGAATCATCGCATTGCATCAGTAATATTCACTACACAAATAAGATGCGTTTAATTTTTGTAATGAATATCTCCTTCTAACTTCAATGTGTTTCTATCGCATTTACTTTTTCCTTTCTCTGTCACGTATGCATAGTAAAGTTAGTATGGTATTCATTGCATTCCATCCAAAAATTTATATCGAGATTTCACCGGAAATACATGTTTTGAGACTCCATGAATAAAAAAAGCAGCTGTTTTAGAAAAGTGTCTGTCTGTGAACAGCATAACTCCACCCAGAATAATCCAGGACCCTCTAGAAGGTCCAGACTATTCTTTACATAGAAAGTTTTAATTTTTTCAAAAATGGCTCTGACGATTTTGATTAAAATCAAATGACAGTAGACCATAGTACATTGAGAAAATGCAGTCAGTTGCTCCCAGATTTTCAGCTTTCTTTACATTAAATAAGTTAGGTTGATATACTGTTTTTATAATCGCCTAAAATACTGTATTCAGTGATATAAAATATTATTACTAAAACGTTATACATGGAACTATACCAATTTAAATATACGATCTCAATGGGACAACATAACCTAACATTTACGTACATGTCAAATGAATATCGATATCAGTACAAAAAATAACAACGCACATATGACACAACATACATAGTTTGATAGCTTATTTAATGATTTATAACACTGCAATCCCCTCCACTTAAAGCTTAACTTGCAAGATACAATAATAACATGAACGTCGGCAGACTTTTTTCCAGGGGGGGGGGGCAAATGTTAGAATTTTGCAATCAGATAATATTAATTCATTATTTTGTTGTCAAAAGTTATAGTATTGTCACCCAGCGCATTATTGTGGGCACTACCGCAAAGGAGTCGAAGGAAAGAGACAGAGAATGGCGGCATTGTTGGGCGCTTGCCGAAAGAGAGAAAGGGATAGAGGCTTCTGGAATCTTCTGCTTTGTATTTCACCGCAATAACTGAACTTTCCAGAATAGTGCCTGGGAGATATAAATAGCGGTAAAGTGCGACACACGGACGGTCAGACGGTCAGACATATGTGAAGCGTTGAGTAGTCGTGCCGACGGAAGGGTGAGACCTGTGGGTGAGACGTATGTGAAGCGTTGAGGAGTCGTGCCGACGGAGAAGGGACAGTTCTTGTGTTACGAATTCGGAGCCGTGCTGTTGGTGAGTCGGTAAAGACTTTCTTGCTGTTGCAACGAGTGTAAAAAGTTACTGTTTACGGAAATAAAAGTGTGTCTTTATCCCGACTACATCTGTCTTCTTTACTTTACACCCCACCAAAAGTCACAGTATTTGTTGCGGATAACCGTATAAATTTGCGCTAAACAGAAATTGTTCTTTACATACAAATTAAAATAATAGTTTAATAGTCAGCACAATAAGTTCATTAATTTCCAAGGGGGCCGCGGCCCTCCCTTGCCCCCCAGCCCCTTCGCGATGCCCATGAATTCCAGCACCTTGCTCCTTTTCTTTAAAATGGGAAAGAAAATATTGTCCGTATTTCCCGAATGTGAAAGAAGCACTGCATAGCTATACAGGAAGGGTCATTAGCCTTTCGTTCATGTTATACCTGAATTTCAGTACGGTTTGGGATAAGGCTGTGCACAGTCTTTGACAAAACAACGGTCATTGTATTTCGCTTCCTTTTATCTTTCTGTTTATCTTAAAAGGTTTGGAGTCATTCTGTCTGAGCCAGGGCGCATTTAACATGGCACGAAGTAGCATAATAAAACGTGCCGAATTGCCCTATGAGATGTATTTTGTGGTACGTGTTAACGCACTAATTTCTAAGACAGAAAATTTGGGAAGCAAAGACAGTGACTGTAATTTGCCAAAACAAGTGCTACAGGACTGGATTACAGTTATTTCAAAGGGTGAACTTGTTCGGCCGACTGAACAGTGGTACCAAAAAGTGAAGGAATTTGAAGTTATATTTGTGGGATTCCATGGCTTTATGTTTCAAAATGTGCTGGAGTAATGAAAGCGCTTACTGGCATGATTTGCTCTAAATTTCCTGAATTGGATGAAAGAATTGTTTCCCTATACGTCAGGATCCACACTTTCATTAGGATACGGCATTTAAATAACAAACTAAAAGCTGTAAGTATGACAAAAACGAACGCGAGGAAGTGTCAGCAGTGGGCGTCAGCTGCTTCTTCTGCAACAACATGACCCAATGTAAGTCTACTTTTAAGATGAAACAATAATTTGTTACTTCTTATTTTGATTGTAGTTTCGGTGGCGGTCATAAAATTGGTTTGTAATAAGTAGAATGTGTTGACGAACGTTTCTAATGTGTTTTCAGTTAAGGTATCTTTTCTATCACATATCACTGTATTTTTCTACACTATTAATGATTGCTTAAGTGTTTACGCACTGGAACTGTCAGTCAATGCTTTAAATGGTATATGTCGAAACGGGTTTAAAGCGCTCACTTTCTATTGCTGTCTGAACTGCGCGCGCTCCCAGACCTCCATGTGACGTATGTTGCTTGCAACCAATGGCAGCAATTGTGCCGCAGTGGCCTACCTTCTTTCTCTAGTTACCTTGCTATCAACTAACGTGGGTACAAGTGTTGCCAAGTTACCATCTTTACTATATCTACCACATACCTACTATACTGAGCAAGTATTGTATTCCAGCCAAAAATGTTATAACAAGCTTTCAAGAAAATACACATTTTGGGGCTCTCCGAGTCCAAAAAAATATCTTTTTTTCCTTGAGAAAGGTCTGAACAAGATATTGCTGCAAGAAATGTGAAATGTACTATTGTTTAGAGCATGCCGAACCGGTTTGCAAGAAGTGTGCTGAGAATTTGCAGTGAAAACTCATAAGTATATTACAGACACACGCACATACAATTTAGTTTAAATAACTGGTTAATTGTAATTTCATAAAAGCTGATGATGTTTATTGTTAATTTTATGTTCAAATATAAGAATAATTACCCTTTCACATTTTATACATTCTCAGTATTAGTTTATTTTCCGCAAGTTACATAACTTACGTTTTTGAAATGTAGTATGATGTATTGTAATACTTTGAAAATAAAATTTGGTATATAAAAATAACATAATTAAAACACAATAAAATACAAATATTTAACATTTAGGAGGAATTTCAGACAGCACAAAGGCAGATATATACCTACGTGGTATCTCTCAAGACATTTTGCGCCCGAACACGTAACAATAGGTATAGCGCCTGAGGGAGGATTAAAAGCATTTTACACCTAATTGCTACGTATTTCACCAACATTAATAGGAAATATCAATGTTACACACATATACTGAGTAGACATTATGCAAATGTATAATTGCCTCTGTCAAGGATCATTTTGCAACGAAAAACTTACCAACATGCAACATCTCTTACGCTTCCAGAACGCCAAACATTCCGATTTTCATTACACAACTTCAATACTCTTTATCTTTTTTATTAATGATAATAGTAGTTACTTATTTAAAAGGATTACTTTGATAAACCCAGATTCTGTATTTGTTACTTCCCGAGACGAACGGCACAGATCACCAGGATGCACGGTCCAAGTCAATTAACGTCGAATGTTTGATTTCCTTGGAGTATCATAGACACATTCATAGTTCTTTGTTCGTAGAAGAAAAACAATTGTATCAATTCCAATATCGTATACCGTAGATGCGCTGTATTTTCTAATGCGGACTAAATATGCAGTTAATTTTGCTAAGAACAAATACGTTTTTCCATGTCTTTATTCATAAATACTGTAATATAATGTTATTTTCAAGTTCTGGGTAGAAACCAGTGTTGCCAACTCTTGTCGACAGATAAAAGCTAAATGGAAGATAGAAAGACGCCAAAAAATAGCTAAATAGTAGTTCAAAATAGCTATATAAAAAGCTAAACATTTATGCACATAATCACTCACCTATAAATTATCAAAAGATAGTTCTGCTTCTTCCTCCTCCTTGTTCGGCTCTGTATTAGTTTCCGGTGAGGAAGTGCTAGCTGCTGTTGAATAATTACCCTTGGTGCCCATCATTTTAAGTCCTACACTTTTTGGTAGCTTATAGGAATAACAGCACTCACTGTTTCGTTTAAGTCCAAAACGCACCAAAAGATGGCATTTAATGTTTTGGTCATCCTTCGATTTCTCAACCTACACTTTACGATGTTCACCTGGCTAAACACACGTTGCACATCTGCATTTGAATATGGAAGGCTAAGAACTGAAAATGCTAATGAGACCAGTTCACCATACGGATTTTCATTGGCAGCATTGCGAAACCTATCTACTTCTGTCTAAAACTTGATTGTGTCTCCTGTGCTTTCCCAGTCAGTGTGCGTTATGTTTCTCCACTGAGTTATTAATGAGTCAATGTCTTTAGAACCTAACTCAAGAGCAATGTCAATTATGGGAGGTTTCAGCACTTTTAAAGTTTCCTCTACACAAAACATATTTGTCATTTTCAGCACTTTTAAATTGTGAGGAAGACGAGATTGAAGTTCCTGTGAAAGTTTTACAGCGAACCTTATGCATCTCTGCCGAATATTTTGGTCTGCATCTTGTGATATATGTATTTAGCTCGTGTATAGCAGATTCAAATTTAAAACCTAAATAAGGTCTGGGGTCCACCTGATCCACAATTGAATTTACTAAGGGGTCAATTTTTGCTGTAGGAATTAACACTTTTCTACTAACAGATTCTACTAATGCCATTAAATCATTTATAAGCTTTGTTGGGTCTACACTCTCTTACTTAAACACTTTATTAGTTCTCTGCACTTCTTCTAGGATAGGTTGTAAATAAAGAAGGTATAAGAGAGTTTGGGGGTCTGTATACATCGAAAAAAGTAATTCAGCTGATTAACATTTTTCCCTCTGTCTAGATAATTCAAAATGCAACTTCAATTCATTCCACTGTTGGAGAATCCGACTCACAGCTGGTTCTATCGAAATCCAACGCGTGTTGCTCATTTGTGGAATTTTTAATGGCTCGATGCCGCAATTTATGGCCTGATAAATCTCCTTATATGCAACCTGTCTAGCAGTAGAATGGGAAAACCAATTGTGTGTATCTTTAATTAAGAAATCTAATGTTCTCGGTAGAGCGTTTTCGTACGCTGCGCTTACTGCAAGTTGTAAAGAGTGACAGACACATCGAAACAATACCATGTGAGGATTTCCTAATTCTTCTTTCAATTTAACAAATGCACCATTGTTATGCCCCATCATTACGCTTGCATTGTCAGTTTCAATACCAAGCAACTTTTTAGGATTTACATTATTTTCAGACAGTACCCGCTTTATACTTTGTACTATGCTATCAGCATCTCCTGATTTAAGTTCCACTACCTCGAGCAATGTAGGTACAATTTTGCCATGGGTACGACTAAAGTAACGTATAACAATTGCTAGAAGTTTAATCATAGACACGTCTGTTGATTCACCTATTATTATACTAAATGCTTGATCACTGATATCTTTAACTAGCTCTTTAAGAAAGTGAGGTGCTAGAACATTTTTTATTGTTTCGCTACGTTTGGTACGATGTAAGTGGATGCCAGAATGTTTACTGTCTGCAAAAGCACTTTTACAAAGTTCGGATAAATGATCACACGATAGCAGGGAACAATGTTCGCACACAAACATAGCCAGCTTGGCTTCTGCTTCATGTATCCCTAATGAAGTGGTTGGTAAAACCAGCCCTTGAAGTATTATCGAGTGCAAAAGTAGACGAACTTACATTACCAGATAAAGGTGCAGCCTGGAAGAAAATATGGGAGTATTTTTACTGAAATATTCACATTTCTCCTATGTTCAGCAAACAACTGCAGTCATTTTATACTAATATAAAATGCAACACCAAAAATACCAGGTGCAAAGGGAGTTCAGAATGGTTTAAAACTGGTAGTGGATATTGCATTGAAACTAAAGTGGACAAAATTGTGTTATCATTGATTAATAGGAAGACCTCAATAAATACATTGCTTCTTGAAGCAGTTGCTTTGGAAATCTTCCATATGAACCCACAAATGGTGTATAAAATACAAGTGATATCACCTACCATTAAATGAAAAGTGCATAAAATCTCAAATAAATTAGTACTTGTAACATGAAGCAAGAGGCATACTTCTGTTGGAGCATTTTAACCACTCAAATTTCCTGTAACACCATGGTCATGACTTCTTTGGACGGTCTGTATCACTTTAAAAGTTTCTCCTTTTGCAGATTTTCAAATTTATGACATACCCTCCTCTTCTGTTACAAAAGGATTTAAAAATGCCAAATATAGCAAACCTGCATCAACAGCTTAATGTACTGCAGCATTTTCCAGCTTATAGTAGTTGTTAAATGCCTTAACACAGGAGTATAGTGCTATTAATTGAGTACGAGTTTAATATGATTTATATTCTGGTTGAAAAACTGTAAGAGATACAATCTTCCACCCACCCATTTGTATAGCTAGGGGGAAGAGGGTGACTTCAAGCTCTATGTTCATGTTTGGGACTTTGAATTGAGAAACAATTTATTGACTGTCAGTTCTTTAACGTTGGTTTCTAATTTTTAACATTGAACACACCCACATGGATACTTTCAGACTCTCCAAAGGTTAAGGAAAGATTATAATTAAAGAAAAATTCCTCCTACCTCACCAGAAATTGAATGTGAAGCCCCTGGTTTGAAAAGCCAGGATGAGACCACTCAACCACAGAGGCCATCAATAAAAATCTTGTTTATATTTGAAGCCTTTTATTCTTTACTAGAAATTGAGCTTGCAAAAGAAATACTGTGGCTAGAATAATTTCATACCTAAATTTGAGCCTTCCATACCCAACGTAACTTCCATCAACAATTTTTTTCTCAGCTCCCAAGTCCTGCTTATCTTCTAAGTCCTTGGACATCCTTTTCCTTGCTGGACGTTTTCCAATAGCAGGTGTAGAGGTCATGAGTGCATCATCCAGTGATTGTTTCATACGATCTTCATCAATTAGGTCCACTGCTTCTGCTAGTACATTTAAGTCCTCTGAGTTATCAATGTTTCTTAACGATTTAACAAGCTTTCCCATTTCATCCCCTCCACCTTTGTGCACAACTTCTGTGTCTTCAAAGCTCCTTTCTAGCTTACAGTCACTTTCCTCACAGCCCTCACATGAGTCACTGCTAATGTTTATTACTTCCACCATCACATTCATTCCTTTCGGAATGCTGGGAGCAGTTTCTGGAGGGAAAGGTCCAAGTATCAGTTCACCAATGTTTGATTTATTTGTTTGTGGCACTACTTCATCATTGTCATCATCATCATCATCTTGAATAACCTCTATGCTGTCTTCATCTTCCCCATCAGATGCTGTCTCAAAATGGTCATCATACTCTACAAAGTCATTTCTGGGAGACAATAGGAGTGAGCTCACCATTATCACTACCATTCTCAGGGTCAAAGTATATATTACTGGGTATTATGTTTAATGTTGTTGGTGGCATGCTCCTGAAACTAGCAGCAGCCTCTAATGTACTTGGTATTGATTCATATACTGAGACTGTGGATGACAACTTGCTTGATATGGTCTGTTTTGATTCACAAGGGACACCTCTGCAAGAAAACAAGCACATTGTATGAAAACACTACAAACTATTACCACAAAGAATAATAACTGATGTGATACATTCATAAACTTTCTCAGCCCAAGACAAATTCATGTGCGTCCATTATGTATTATAATATTTGTGTAAAAAGTTATTTTTCAAATCGTGTTGTTAAAATGTTTTTTTAGCTAAGATGTCAAATTAAACGATACGTACTAAAATAAATTCAACATGCTGAAGCAGCATCAGAAGTATGAAAGTTTAACTATGGAGAAGAAATGTGTGAAAATTGGATATCAAATATGAAGACATATTTTAGAAGCATATATACACACAAGTCTGCTGCATCCTAACCTACTATGCAAATGGAATTTGCTTCAGTTTCTGGCAACACTTCAGTGCAGCATCTGTTGCCAAAAGCTTTTACATTTTTACAGTTAAGAGTGTAATTTTTAAGAGGTAGAACTGGAACTTAAAAATTCAATGCCACAGCTGAATTTTAAGCTCCAGTTCTACCTCTCAAACATTGCCCACACATGGTTTGTGTGTTTAAAAACACCAAAAGTAAGTTTGTTGGCATAAACAAATAATAGTGTAATTTTTAGTCTGGCATAATGTCAGTAAGCTATGCAGAAATAAAACAAATACATCTAATAAAATTCCTGCTTATGCTTACATTTTGTTTTCTCCAATAGTGATAAAACAAGGCATTAATTTATGTTACTTTCTCTAAAATCCTTAGAGATAATGAAGGTGTATATTTCACTGTAATAGGGTCAAGTCTTCTTGCTAGCAAATATGCTGCTACTGACCCTTCTATATCATGCAGCATGTTGCAGGGAAAAAATTATACAATTGAAATTGTTGTATACCATGTCACTTTTGTTTTGCTTAATCTTGAAGATTTTTAGCTTCTCAAAGATATACATATTACAGCTTTTTTCAAATCGTTTATGGAGAACACACAATGAAGTTATTTTGACATTTTAAGCAATCATTTTGGAATTTTTATTCTGCAATTTACATGAGGCAGTGCAGCAGTGAATTAAGGTTGAGGATTGAGACAACAGTCCCTGAAACATCTTCCATTAAGTTTTGGCGTAGAAAGTGAAGTTAGAGTAATAAAAATTCCAACTATTTTGAATATAAATGATACCTTAGCTCATTTTATAAACAAATTCCTGAGCATCTTGATTCTTTGGTTTGTGACAAGAGCATAAAATTAATACATAGTACCATTTCATCTTTACATTTATCTCTTCGTCTAATACGATTTTATTTTCCTTCATCTCTATCTCCAAACTACTCATTTTTGTTCTTATTACTTCTATTTTACTTTCTAGGCTGTTCTTAGTCTTGCTAATTTCCCTATGAACGTTTTTAGATTATTTTCCATTGCTATCATATTCCTATTACACTCTTTCCTACCCTGTTCTATTTCTTTATTCAGATCATTTTTAGTTTCTTCTAGCTCTAATCTTTTTCTTCCAATGGCACCACAGCCCAAAGTGGGCCTAGACCTTCTTCATCCGAGACCTCCAATAATCTCTATTCAGAGCTATCTGTTGCCAATTTTTGCATTTTAGTAGCTGAAAGCTGTCCTCTTTCACTGAATCCATCCACCTTTTCCTAGGTTTACCTATCGGTCACTTTCCAAACATCACTCCTGTCATCACTTTTAGGTGTATGTCCTACATCCATTCTTTGTACTTGCCCTTGCCCACAGTAGTCTTTTGAATTTGGCCTACTCTATCATGCTCTATTTCCTTTTTTAGATCATTTTTATTTTTTTTCTAGCTCTACTCTACTCTGCTCAAGTTTTGAACCTAAGACTTTTTTCAATTCAGTTATTTCTTCCCTATTTTCTTGCTTAATTTCTACTCTTAAACCACTTATTTTTGAGTTTAAATCAGTTATTTCTTTACCCAAATCATGTTTGATACCTAATTCCATTTTATTCATGTCTTGACCTAAGCCCATTATTGAGTCTAAGCCAGTTATTAAATCAGATATTTCTTTCCTGTTTTGATAAGTCTGTAAAAATCCACTAAGCTCATTTCTGCTTGTTTCTGTAGGTCTTTCACTCTAGTATCCCTTTCTACTATCTGCAGTACCCCAACCTTTTCACCTACTGCACCTATTTCTATAATTTCTACATTTTCATTACTCATCCTATTTTCCACCTCTTAATTTCATTAATAAAAAAAATATGATTAGAAATAAAAAGGTTTTGTCCTACTTTCTGGCATCTTCTTTTCTTACACTCCTTCTGTTGCAATGATCCTGGGGTCCTTGGATTCGATGCTTGGCTGTATTCCTCGGGACACGTTGAAGATCCAGTCCTGGAGATAGGTCTTCAAATTCCATTGTCTGTGGGGTGAGATTCAGTCCAGATGTCCTTGAGATGTCTCCACAGATGATGATTTGCATCTTGCCCTTTTGTTTGGAAAACTTTTTTAAAGTCTTTTTTGATTTCTGTCTGCCTTTCAAGCCATGTGATTGGGTAGCCAAATGTAGCCGATTTTACAAATGGTTCTTAATGTAGCAACTTTTCATGAATGCAATTTTTAACGATGTAGTAAATCAGCAATGAGTCTCATCTCCAGGGCATTATGTGTACAAGTGGACAAATAAGGGCAAGGTACTACTATTATTTCCCATAAATATTCAAATTTTCCGCTAAGTCAACTTTATTATCATTAACTTGCAACACGAACACATTATCTTCACTCTTTTATAAGTAGGAATACTTTTAGGTTCCAAAGCTATTGAGTTCAGGAACTTCGTGGTTTCATACAAGCTAAATCCTCACTTCTTTCTTTCGTAAATATTCTAGGTTATCTACAATATTTTCTCTTATTGAATATTTATGTGCGGTATTCAACCACACACCCTTCAGCAATACAATTCAACATTGTTGGATTGCAGACAAAATCTATTATTCTGCAGTATGAATATGCGACCGTCTTTAGGGGTAATTGTTTATTCCTCTAGTTACGGGCATAGCAACTGCAATTGATTGTCTATTTATCAATTTGATTATGTGTTGATCATATTGTCATGATCGACATCGAACACGTTTCCTTTCGTTTCACAATAGGTTCAGGACAGGATTAAGAAACATAATTTTGATAATCACATTGCATATACAATATTTACAGGTGTTATGTCTAAACAACTTGGCATATTCAATACTGGCATTAATCTTTTCTCCGATGCATTGCAACATACAATTTCTGCCACAGGTTTATAGTCTTAATAGCATTATTTCTTCTTGAGATTCACAGATACTCTTGTCCACCTCCAATGGCTAGCATTCAAGAGGTCTCGAGTTCAAATCTTGGTTAGGATGAGCTACCTGGACAAGGTTTTTTCCAGGGTTTTCCCTTGTCCTGAGAAAATTAATTAGTCAGAGAACTCTAAGCTCTAGGCACCCTGGGCCCAATTTCATTCATTCAGCATCTGATATGACCTAAGCCCCCAAAAGAGTATTTTAAAAGCATAAGTGCAGGATGGCACACGGAATGTCATACCATTTAATCACTGTATTAAAATGGTAATATTGTATAAACCATGTTCAAACTGTGTGAGTGAATGCTGACATTTGTGGAAAATTCCCTGGATGGCATCACCAGTTGCCTATAACGCTGCACAAACACAACATAGAGATGTTTTAGTGCTCACTTTGGCATGAGGTGGACTCCTTGCAATCAGTCAGTTTAACAATTTTTCCACCAAATTGAAACTGTAAATATTAAAAATAAAAGCACTTCTAACATTCAAGTGTATGGCAACAGGACCATAGCAGCAGAGAGAGGAAGCAGCAGGAATGTAGCTTGTCACCCAACGGCTGAGGATGAGATTGAATGACCTTAAAAACATTTCAGCTTTTCCAACATTTTAAAGTGAAGGCAAGTGTTAAAAAAGTGACTAAAAAATTGAACTGAAAAACTAAAACTGGTTCTTTGTTAGAGAAAAAAACACCTGTGCCCTCCTGATTTCTGTACTCTTGAAAATGTGGCAGTTCACATCCCCACGAATCAACAAGGCATCTGCCAAATTGGGAATCTCTTATCAGTCAATTCAAAGAATTCTGCATTCAGATCTGCACTTGCTCCCATACAAAATGACATAATGCATAAAATTACAGAGATATGGAGCTGAAGTTACAGTATATATTGAGAGCAGTGGAATAATAGGCTACACTTCATACATGATTTAAAGATGAGGCCTATTTTCATTTGAACAGCAGTGTAAACTAACAAAAGCCTTGATTCTGCTTAAGAGAACATTGTCACATATTTCGTGAAGAATAGACATGGGACAAAAGTTATTGTTTGGTCAGCAGTTTGAGCTTTGAAATCATCATGCTACATGGAAGCTGCCCACACACTCCATTCTGAATTTCCTGCCCAAAACATTTGTATCATGTAGCCTCCGTATAGCCCAAAATTCAACCATATTTCTTTTGGTGAGGAAAGAATACAATTTTTTGGTTAAACACAAATTGGTTCACAAAAAACTGTAATTTACGCAGATATAGTTTCATAGGAATTTTCCACCATAATCAGCTGCTCTTGACTATCGGATATAATTGGCTGATCCTCCACCGCCAAATGTTTTTCCCCAGTTTTTTGTGAAGTAATTTTGTGTTTATTTAACTAAAAAAGTTTATTATAGCAATTAATATTGAGCTTCATGGTATACTACTTCCAGTTTATAAATTACCATATTGTGGACTGTCCAATCTATGTGTGCAGTAAAATGGTGACAAAACAAAGGATTTGTCAGCAAGATGTTCTGTGACAAACAACTGTCATTCACTAGGGATACTTTTCCAGATATAATAAATAATTACATGCCACTGCTGTGCTACTTTGATAAAAATAAGTGTTTTACACAGAGAAAAATTGGACTGGCATTTCAGGACATAATTGCAATTCTAACTTCAAAGCAATTGCAGGATAACTTTTATGACATTGCTTCAAATTTCCATGTAGAAGCATCCCAAATTGAACACTCCTTGGATGATGTCACGTTGCCAAGAAGGTAGAGAAAGTAACTTTCCAAGTTTCTGAAGACTAGTTGAGAAAGTGGTTGTAAGAAAAGTGTTTAAAGTGTATTGCGTCAATTTGTGTTGAGTGAGGCCATAGCTGGGTGTAAAAAAAGGAAAATAAAAGTAACTGAAAGTGAGTATAGTTACATTTGGTTTCTGGAGTGTGATGAAAACCATGGCACAAAAGCAAGAAATTATGAAGCAAATGTTAGCCAAGATGGCTGAGATGAGGATACAACTGTCAGCAATGATTGATGGGCAACTGGTCAGCAAGAAGGAAGCCATGAAAGACTTCCACCAAACATGTTAATGCCCCAGAGGACATCAGGGAACGTGTTAGTGTCCTGGAGACAATTCGTTGCTATCACTGCCCACAATCCATGGTCCACAGAAGAGGAAGCTGCATGGCAAATAGCTAGCCTCCAGGGCAGTAGAAGTATTGAATGTGATTTTGATGTCAGCGGCATCACAAAACACCCAGGAGGCTCTTGGAAACCAGTTTGGAACCACTGTCTGGCTGCAGCCTATTGCAGCCAGCTCAAGTCAAGGCTGCAACAGCTAAGGGTGATCCTGCAGGAGTTCACTCTGAATAATGAACTAGTGAATAAGGCTCTAATGAACCTTTCCCGCCTGATATGTATACCAGTAAGTTATCTACTCTGCTGATGGGGTGCATAATGCCGAGATACATCAATGCTCAATACTCAGTGAATATCAGACCATCCACGATGTGCTGATGACCACGCTGACCATGGAGCTGGTCAAGGTAACAACTGTCCTTGCCTGGACGATTTATAGTTTTCACTTTGTATGGAACAAAGAAGCAGCCCCAGGACATTGACGACCTCCCAGAGGTGCATGTTCGGAGTGTGGTTGGCCAAGACACGCAGTGAGGGACTATCCACACCTGGCCAACAAACCAGTGGTAAACAAATAAGTACCAGCGTGAAAAGGGGTACATCGGAGCTGTCATCACTGACCCCTAGAGTGACGCTGCGTGCTTTGTGCAGGATAATGGACAACAACATCATCGCAGATGGATGGGTATGCAGTATCATATATTGGTGAACATGGGTGCAGTCATGATCATGGTATGACCTGACGTGGCGGAGGGCTTGCCATCGAGGAAATCAGATCAGCTCTACAAGAGTAATGGCAATGGGTGATACCTTGCCTGTGGAGGAGGTCTTGTTAGAGTTGACCTTGGAGCTGAACATTACAAGTCTGTGGGTGTTCGTCACGAGGGTGCCTTATGTGGTCCTTGGTTTGGATGCCCTTAGAAATCACGAGGCGACAATCAACATTGGCTGGAGTGTCCTGTGAGTTGGACAGGATAAGGTAATGCTCCAAAGCCACAGTAAATATGTTGGGGCCTGCAGGGTAACCCTGGAGAGGTTACACAGCCCCAAAGGCAGACGCTAGTGGCACTGGTCAAGGTGACCAGCACTGAGGGGTGGGGGTGTAAGTTGGCAGTGTGACATTGCTTCGAACTTTTGTGTGGAAGCATCTGAAATTGAATACTGCTTGGATGATGTCAAGTTGCTAAGGAAGCAGAGAAAGTAAGTTTCAGAGTTTTTGAAGGCTAGTTGAGAAAGTTGTAGAAAAAGAGTTTTAAATGTATTTGTGTCAATTTGGTTGGGTAAAGCCATAGCTGGGTGTAAAATAAAAAAATTAAAGTAACAAAGTGAATATAGTGACATTATGGACAAATAAAAATGCAGACAATATTCATTGCTTTTATATGCACATATATGACAATTATTAATTGAAACCAATGACCTAGGCGGCCTGGGTTCGATCCCAGGGACCCGCATGTGGTATTCGTGGGGGACGAAGCGGCGTCAGGGCGGGTTTTCTCCGGGTGCTCCGGTTTCCCCCCGCCATGTCATTCCACCGGTGCTCCATCTTCATTCCATGTATCATCAGTGTCACCCCCTGTGGTGCCCTCGTAGTAAAAGCGGGCGTTAAACACTACAACAATGAAACCAATGAGAAAAGAAAAAGAAAGCAATACTTACTCTGAAAGTTCCTTATCATAAGCAAGATTTAGCCTGTTCATTGAATCAACAATTTCTCCAACTGCAGCCGGAGCACTATTTGCATTTACAAAATCTGTTACATTATTTTCCTCTTCTTTGAGTAATTCAACACCCAAACTCTCCACTGTCTGGTTAGGCCTTTCAGGCTCAAATGCATCCTTTTTGCTATGTCTAGACTTATCTTGATCTGTATTCTCCAGTGCTGAATCGTAATTGCTGTTGTCGTCATCTATTTTGTTCAAGTTAAAAGGTGGCAGTGCTACAGGTGTATCACCCAAATACTCCAAATCTTCACAGAAGTTTGGAATAATAGTAGTAATTTTCTGTGAAAGAAAACAAAAACAACTTTTTATCACTTATAAAATTTTGAGGAACAAATGTCTTTCAGAACAACTGATTCTCCTGAAATGATTTTTGTATAATGAAAAACCTTGTTTCATTTTCTTTTTCTAATTAAAGAAAGGAAGAATCTGATGTGTTAGATTCATACACTTTTACTCACTCTTCTACAAACTCCTTGGCACTGTTCACCAATGGAAAGAACGTCCCTGACATGAATTTGCTGCCCTTATCTGTTTGGAAACAGTGAGACGACAGCAAATGTGTGTGGCAAAGAAAGTATACTATATAAGGTGTAAAGCTATTCAAAACACTGTGCTAGTGTCATAAACAAGGAGCATAGGCAGGGAGTGTGACCCGTGTCTAATCGTCAATTTCCCCCATACCTTATACCCCGGGGACATTCTTTGCTGTGGTAAACTGTACTGAATTTTTAAGTGGAATGTAATACCTTCTCCTACTATGTGCATGGTAGAGAAAATAGGGTAAAAGAAGCCTCAGCAATATTAAATACAAGCAAGTATAGTCTGCAACTCATCACATTTTTTGAACACTGACCACAACATTCAAAATAGATAAGTTTACTTAGAATCACAGACAAACCCTATAAATTAAGTCTATAAAAGAAGATTTTTCATTTTGAAAATTATTTAATTAAAACAAATTTAATTTACTAAGTTTTCAAAATAGACTATATAGTATCAAATAATTTCACCTAGTCCCACACAGATTTATAACTCCATACAGATTGTCTTTGAAAATTTAATTGTGAATGTTTAATAGCTATGCAAATTCTTATAAGATTTAAAATGACACGATATAGCTGCTCATAAGCACTGTAAGAACAAAGTTAAGAAAAATTTACTGATTTTATGAAATAGTCATTGTAGTAATGCATATTTTAATACTCTATACCACAGTAGTTTTCATATTAAACATTATTACATTTATTTGAAATACAATTACTTTCCTTCCACTACTTAAAATTGTTACCATCCACTATTCAAAAAGGCTATGCCCAATTTAGTTTGGTTAAGTGGGGCTCCACTCAGAGTGTATGAAGATTTAAACCAATAATAAAGAATGTCTCAGAAATGGTTAACATCACAGAAACTGTACACTGTAATGAGACCTATTTTTCTGTGTAGTAAGAGTTTGTCTATTTCTTATGATTTATCGCTTATAAAAAAGTTGTTGTTGTTGTTTTCTAGTGCCTTGCATCTGGCAATGAAGCCATTAGCATTCGTGCTTTCCAATACTTTTGAACTGTAGTTTCTTCTGATCTTAATGCTTCACAGGTCTTCAAGTGTTCTTCATTCATTTCTGCTGGATCGTTACACAGGACACATATTGGTGAGGCTGAGATACCTATTCTGTAGAGATGACTTGCCAAGCAGTCATGATTTGTCAATAGTCGGAAGGCTGCAACAGCTGTTTTCCTTGGTCTCTGGGGGATTATATCTGGATTGGAAAGTAGTGTAATCCATTTTTTATCTTTGGCATTTGTTTCTATTTCTTGTAGGTATGAATGACAAAAATTTTTAATGATCAAGCGTTTTATTGAGGAATATGAGAAATTGAATTTAGACTTTTGTTTTAGCTTATAAAAAAGTAATTCACAATAAAATGAACTCCACATGCTACTTATAGAAAATTCAAGACATAGACAGAGGATGCCAAAAAAATGTATATACACTTTGACAGGAGATATGTATTTAATATAAAATAAGAACTGAAGCTTTCCTGGCGACGAACATATTCAAGCTGTTCTCGGGCTTCGAGCCAGGTGAAGTGATGAAGAGCCATCGACGTTTCGGGAGCGTACATCTCTCCCATCATCAGGATGATGAATGGCTACCAAGGTTGAAGGGACCAGTACATATGTTAGTACGTACCCAGTAGAAAACACCAAGCCTAGTCTGGAGACGGTTCACGGCTACGCTGGAATCTGTGTTTTCTCAGGTGGTCAATCTCTAACTTTAAAGCTGGTTTCCAGGCAGGACTGAACTGCAAACCTGCATCCCGGTTCAGTGTGTTCCTCTCGGAGGAGATGGACAGAGCCTCCTTAACCTTGCGTTCCCAGACACCGCTGCATTTTGCCACAATGGTCGTACCTTTGAAGTTAGCTCTGTGGTCTTTTTCAAAGCAATGTTCCGCCAACCCTGACTTTTCAGGCTGCATTAAGCGTATGGACCGTTCATGTTCCTTGATCCTGGTGGAAATGGTCCTGCCGGTTTGCCCTATGTATGGCGTCCCACATTCACAGGGGATGCGGTATACCCCTGGTACCTTAAGGTCCAGTTTGTCCTTTACCGATCTCACAAGATGTTTGATTTTCAGAGGTGGACTGTGAATGGTTCTGATGTTATGTTTGGCGAGAATTCTACTGATCCTGCCAGATAGATTGCCAGTGTATGGGATGCAGGCAGTGGCGGTCGGCTTATCTGGTGTTTGTTGTGGTTGTGGTTTTTCTTTCTTGGCCTTGGAGATAGAGGACTCAATGTCATCTACGGAGTAGCCGTTCTGGCGGAATGTGTACCTCAGGTGTTGTAGTTCTTGCTTGAGGTGGCTGGGATCGGAGATAGACACAGCTCTGTGGGCCAAAGTGTTTAGAACTCCAACTCGTTGGGACTTGTGATGGAAACTGTTGGCATTTAGATAGAGGTCAGTGTGTGTAGGTTTGCGATACACTGCATGCCCCAGAGTGCCGTTGTTATTTCTGGAGACCAGAATGTCCAAAAACGGCAGAGTTCCATCTTCCTCCACTTCCATGGTGAACTGGATTTGGGGTCGGAGACTGTTGAGGTGTGTGAGGAAGCTAGGCAAAGTGTCTAGTCCATGTGGCCATATAACAAAAGTGTCGTCCACGTACCGGAAGAAATGAGATGGCTTGAGTGGAGCGGTGGTCATATTATTCCTGGTAAACCAAAGGCAGTCCCACATCAGAGACAATTACCCCAATGGTGGCTTACTATTGCAAGTACTTTATGTCCCGGGATTAAATAACCTTCAGATGGTAATTATTATTTATTTATGCCAACAAACTTACTGTTGGTGCTTTTTTTAAACACACAAGCCATGTGTGGACAATGTTTGAGAGGTAGAACTGGAACTTAAAAATTCAATGCCACAGCTGGGATTTGAACCACAGACCCTCCGCTTACTAGGGGGGTGCTCTAACCATTAAGCTACTATGACAACCTGCCAGAATGACATTGAATTCTCAAACTAGTTCATATTATTCCTGGTAAACCAAAGGCAGTCCCACATCAGAGACAATTACCCCAATGGTGACTTACTATTGCAAGTACTTTATGTCCCGGGATTAAATAACCTTCAGATGGTAATTATTATTTATTTATGCCAACAAACTTACTGTTGGTGCTTTTTTTAAACACACAAGCCATGTGTGGACAATGTTTGAGAGGTAGAACTGGAACTTAAAAATTCAATGCCACAGTTGGGATTTGAACCACAGATCCTCCGCTTACTAGGCGGGTGCTCTAACCATTAAGCTACTATGACAACCTGCCAGAATGTCATTGAATTCTCAAACCAGTTCATACTATTCCCGATAATAGTTATTTGCTGATCCACTCAGATTGGATTCAGGATGGGATAGCCCCATCCTGTGTGAGTAAACTGCTAAGTAGTGACTCTCCAACTCCAGGAATTCCAGCAGCGCAAGGATGAACAACCCATGGTGTGCAGGTCGCAGGTTCCTGCAATGGAGCTTGCTCAACGATTTTCTACAAAGTTAAAAGTGGGTTAAACCAGTACCAAAGTCTTGAACGTTTGTCACAGGCTATTGGAGACATTGCTCCTTCACATGTCATAGTTTTTTGGTGGTTTCAGGAATTTAAAAGGTCCCAAACATGAGAGGAGCACACATCTGGCATCGGCAGTGACTGAAGGAAATATCACACTGTTGAGAAAAATGACTCACGAAGATAGTTGCATAACATTTAAAGAAATTAAGGCATCATTGCAGATTGGATTGCCAGCAACTTTGAAAATCCTCAATGAATTCCTTCTTGTGAGGAGGGTCACAACCCGATGAGTGCCACACAATTTGACGGAAGAACAAAAACACACCTGTGTTGAATGGTGTGAGAAAATGCTGACAAGACCTGAAGGAGGGGACTCCAGATGGGTTTCTGACATCATCATAGATGATGAAACCTCACCAAAGTGTCCACAAGAAAATGGCAGCCTCATTGGTCTCAAAGGGTGGTCTTGTGGCAACCACTTCTCTGGAGGAGCAAAGCACAGTTACCGTTAATTGGTACACCGCAGTTTGCTTGCCAAAAGTTCTTGCCAAGTTCTTGCCACGCAGGGACTGTGAGGGATCCTTCTCCATTGCAACAACACGTCCGCACACACAGTCAACATTACCATTCAGCTCCTAAGTCTACAGAGGTCAAACTTTTGATTCATCCACCTTATGGTCCCAACTTGGCCCCATGTGACTTATTTCTGTTCCTGATGATAAAAAGATTGCATGCCTGGAAAGAGCAAAAATGCTCTCTCACAAGCTTCTGGCTACCTGCGTGCCGTGGGTTGTTCCTTCTTGCACTGCTGGGAATCCTGAAGTAGGAGACTCACTACCTGATACCAGTTTACTCACAAAGGATGGGCTATCCCATCCTGCATTCAATTCGAGTGGATCAGCTTTAATTTTTTCACATCTCAAAACTCTCATGGTGTCCCTCGTATTCATTTGTATTCAACCTTCTGCCCCTCCTCAATATATGCTCAGTAAAAGAACATTTTCTAATAGAGAGATGGGGTATAGATCCTTATTAGAATTCAAGAGAGAGAATTGGGGACAGAGGACTAGTAATACATTATAGGAAGCATTAAGTATCCAAGACACTCAGAGAATTTAGGAAATTATAAGAAAAATGTATAAAAAAAGTACCCAAAGGAATAATATTGTGGTTCAGACTTGGTGTGAGTATTTCAAGGGATTACTGGGTGATAGTTGAATTAAAGACTATACGATAAGGATTGATACTGAAATTTAGATTTCAAATCGAATGGGCTTTTGATAAAGACACGTTTTAATTTAATTGCCGGATGTGAGATTTGCGATATGTGCTGAGTAATAACATATGTAGATAATAGAGTAGGAAGTGTTGTAAGGTGAGCAAGATATGAGTAAATAATAGTCGTTAAATTTGTAGGATAAACGCATTATTGGTTTGAAATTAACGAGTCATGACGTCATACTACATAGTTTAAATTCACGTTTGAAATTCAGGTCTGCCAACCTTAAAAGTCGCGCGATATATTTAATAAAATATAAAGAAAACATCCTTTAATCATAAAAAGGTAACTAGATATTCGGAATTCAAGAAAGAACATGTTATAATAGAAAGGGACATTTCTAAATTGCGGGAAAAGGAATGAAATAGCATTTTGGATACGAGGCTTTCTTGGATGACGTCATGAC
Source organism: Tenodera sinensis (assembly GCA_030765045.1). Taxonomy (NCBI): domain Eukaryota; kingdom Metazoa; phylum Arthropoda; class Insecta; order Mantodea; family Mantidae; genus Tenodera; species Tenodera sinensis. Next base: position 303,547,569 of record CM060964.1, read on the forward strand.
ATTTAAAATTAGAGAGAACGTTTTCTTAGCGTGGGGACGCCAGAAAGCGTCATTACTCAGCCCAGACTGGTGCTGCACGTTGTGGTGTACAGACGTGAGTGCGATTCCTCTGCGTATAGAAAATCGGCATAACTCCCGAAAGTGTATAAGAAGTAATAAACAATATACAAAAGTTTTTCTTGGGTAATCTATAACACCTACGCATACCCGAGATGAAAGAGATTTCATACTGAACTCTACCGACTGAGCGAACCACATCAAAGGGCGACACAACGTGAACCACCAAACGACTATCCGCCACAGGATTGGACTAGAGATGAGGGCAGTGGAAGTTCTTGATTCAGAATTTATAAACCAGGAAATATAGGAGGTAGTTAGGAATCTGAAAAGTAACAAGGCATGTGGAATAGATGGGATACCGGGGAAACGGTGGAAGGTCTGGAGGGAGGATGGGAATAGAAGGGAAGTATTAAGGAAAATGTTTTAACTATATTTTGAGGGAGGAAAGGTGCCAAAATCATGGAAGAAGAGTATTGTGGTACCAATTTACAAAGGAAAAGGGGAGTTTGATAATCCTACTAATTACAGAGGGGTAAGTCTGTTAGCAATATTACGGAAAATGTACACTGGGATACTGGCAATAAAGTTACAAGATTGGGCTGAGCAAGAGGATAGGATTTCAGAATTCTAGGCAGGTTATAGGAAGGGAAGGAGGATGGTCAACAACATAGTTGTCATCAAGACAATAGTGGATAAATATCTGGCACTAAAAGGGGGAAGAGTTTATATGGTTTTTGTAGACCTAGAGAAGGCATTTCATGCAATACCTAGAGAGACGCTTTGGTTGAAGCTTCATTGGAAAGGAGTGAGTTGAAAGATGATTAAAGCAATTCAAAACATGTATACAAAAAATGTATATTTATAAAATGGGGGTGAATAGAGTTTCACAAGATATTGAGAAGAGGATAGGATTTGGGCAGGAGTGTAGGTTAAGCCCCATACTATTTAACTTGTTTATAAATGATGTCCTGTAAGCAGTGGGTAAAGAGAATGTATACTCATCTACATTAAATAATAGAGATATCCCAGGTCTTCTATTTTCGGATGATCTGGTGGTGGGGTCTATATCAATTGGGGAATTATCAAGAGCCATAAATGTTTTGGAGAGGTTCTGTAAAAGTTGGGGGCTTAAGATGAACTATAAGAAGACTAGGATTATGGTTTTTAAAAAGGGGTATAAATTGAAAAGGGAAAATTGAGCACTTGGGGGTACAGTTGAGTAGTAATGGAAAATGGCAGTATCAAAAGAGAGTAGTGTTAGCAAAGGGTAAAATGGCCATGAGGGGGATTAGAGCTTGTGTTTCCAAAATTCTGGGGATACAAGTTAAATGGTTAGAAAGAGTGTACAAGGCAATAGTAGAGGCAAAAATGTTATATGGGATACAAATATGGGGATATGAAGAAGGGTGGCTAGGGGTGGATTTAACACTCAGAAGCTTTTGTTGCTTGATTTTAGGGTTACCAAGGGCATCACCCAAAGGCAATAGCACTGTTAGAATTAGGGAGAACAGGAAGTAGAGCTAATTATGGAAAGATCGTTGAAGTATTGGTATTGGGTAAAAGCATTGGAGGATCAGAATTTAGTAAAACAGTGTATGATAATGCAAGAAAATACATTAGCACCGGATACTTGGGCCTTATCAGTGCAGAGGATATTAGAAGAAATAGGAATTGGGGGATCATTTGGAGAAACAGAGAAATTCTAGAAGAAAAGTTTTGGAAGGGGATTAGATAAAGAATTGAGGAATTAAGTATTCAGGAGATGTTCAGTAGTATTGGGGATAAAAGAACCTTGACACTGTGGAGCAGAGAGGAATATATTGATGTGTGTAATAAATTGGAAAGGGAAGGTTGGGCATGGCTTAAACCTGGGATAATGAGATTGAGGGGTATGAAACAGAGAATGGACCCACAGAAGTGCCCTATGTGTGGGGAAATAGAAAAGGATTTGCACTTTATTGTGCACTATGAAAGGACTAAAGTGTGGAGGGAAAAATGGGTACCACCTAGGTGGTCAAAAGTACCAAGAGAAGTATTAAGGATGAAAATAGGAAAGCTAAACAATAATGAGGTGATTAGAAAGCTAGGAGAATTGTTAGGAAGGATGAAAGAAAAATCTGATGTGATGCACTCACATGATTTGCTCTACTTTTATACTAACCATTCTTGCAATCTCTTATTCCTATCTTCTTCATGTTAGTCGAGATAAACATTTTCAGAAATTATCTTATTGCTTATTTCCTTGTAGGCACAAGGGGAATATGGGAATACAGTAGGCTTTGAGCGAGTCAAATCTTTTAAAGCTTTCAAATTCCTTTCTCTTAGCACGGTTAAAATATATACAAATGAATAGTAATGTTGCAAGTATAAGTTCTCCAAAACTTACACAAATAACGAGGAATATTTCCGAAATGGTTCACTCTACCAAAAAATTTATTTGGACATAAATTGTGTGTTTCAGGAAGATCTACATTTTTTGTATAGTAAGATTTGGTCTATCTCTTACAGTTTACCAGGGTAATATAGGGTAAATAGGACTTCATGGGTTATAGCCAGAAAATTCAAGATATACATTTCATTTGTCATAAAACTCAAACATATGGCATTTTAATCAAAATCATTAGAGCCATTTTCAAGAAAATCAACATTTTCAAAAAATTTTCCATTTAAAGAGTAGTTTAGGGTGAAGTAATTTTCTTCAAAATCTTGGTGTCGTATCTTTGAAAGACAAACTAAATACCAACTTTGGTTTTGTAACAGACTTTTTGTTTTTCAGTTATGCTGTCCACAGACAGACAGCTAGACACACACATATATTTTTCTAAAAGTGCTTTTTTTTTTATTCAGGGGGCCTCAAAACATGTATTTCTGGTGAAATCTCGACATTGAATTTTCGCATGAAATACAATACTTCCTCTGCTTAACTAAATGAGTAGAGAAAGTAAAAATGTATGAGAAGCATAGGGAGAATCACAAAGTCAAAAGGATGCCCAACAGGTAAATTTGATATAGGTAATTTAGTTCTAGTTAATTCTGTGTTAGGAGTTTGGAGAGACCTGGTGTATAATATAGTAGTTAACCAAGGTGTTTATCTATATTTACACCAGGGGCAACTCAAAGATTGTAGTTTTTTGGATTGTTTCAATTCTGTATAGTGAATTTGTTATTTTTTTGGGAGAATTGTTGATGGAATTCTTTTGTTTTGTTTATTATCACAAGAAAGGAGGTAATCAATGTAAAATTATGTATATATAATTGTGATAATGCTAAGCTGAAATAAATTAAAAATTACAAATATGCTCAGTACATAAAATTTAAAACATATTATCTAAAGTGGATATACAGTAGCACTCAAAAGTATCTTGTAGGAAACATTAGTTACAATTACATAAATATAAGTGTATGATAGAAAACAATGCCAGTGGATAATTGAAAAGTATATAACTGTAACCACTTTAGTACACAAATACATTTAGTTTAAACAAAGATATCTTACATATAAAAATAAAGAACAATTCTGGCTCAAAAGTAATTTGTACTCATAGGTCTAACTATGTATGAATGCAACAAATATATTTTGGAATCTGAAGAACAAATCAGTTTTTTGTTGCATGCCTATGAACTTTGATCACAACTACATGTCTATTTCACAATGAGTCCACAAGCTTTTATAATATGACAAGTGGGAGTTTTAACCATTCGTCCAATAATTCAGCTGCAAATTAATCCTTGTTTGAGTAGCTTCCACAATGAATCCAGAGCGAGCCCATAAACACAATACCGCACTTTGAATTTTCTAGTGCCCCATCCATCAGTGAAAAATATTGGAGAGCAAGAGGATTAATGACTTCATTGTCAGAAATCCAGCACTAGCTAACAACAAGAACAACAAGAACAAGAACAACAACAAGCACTTTGAATTGTCTTTTCGTGCAGCAGTTTTACCAAGTTTGAAGCAAAATGTGATATTTGTTCTTTGTTCTTCGTAATCTAGTATTTTAATAGACAGAAAAATCACAGCAGATGCAAAGCACTGGCTAACTTGAGAGCTTCTACCTCTGCACTGCAAGGTCATAGAAAGGTATGTGTCCTCTCATTTTTATCAGATGCTGCGTGTATAGTTTGGGTAAGAATTAAAGACAGCTCAATGGCAAGAGTGTTGTGAAGTCATTCCAGAAACTTTCTGATCACACATTGTATGTGGCATATTCTTTCTCTCACATGGAACCATATTCTTTTCCTTTTTGGCTTCTATTTGGACAGGAGGACCACCCCACTTCTACAAACACATCCCCATACCATGATGCTAACACCACCATGCAATAGTCAGTACCCAGTACGTTTTGTTGTCCCTTTGGCTTTCTGGTCAATGTATATACTGCATACAATCAGAAGAAAATAAATCAAATTTACTTTCATCACTCCATAAAATGTTAGACCAATCTGTCGAATTCCAAGTTTAGTGTTTTTTTGAAAACTCTATCCTGGCCTTCCTATTTTTTGAACTTATGAATGGTTTATGTGATGGTCATCTACCACTTAAGTCACCTGCTACTAAGCGACATTTTACAGTAGAGGCACATAGGTTCAGTCCATGATGTTGCTCAAGATTATCCCTAGTTTATCAAGCCAATTTTCTTGGATCAGCAGCCGACTGCTTACAAAACATTGTTCTCCTTCCTTGTTGTTTGTCAAGGACCTGACATTGACTTATGGGCTAATGTTCCTTCCCGTTTTTGCTGTCAACTCCACACACTTATTAGTTGTGATAGGCCAAAATCTCAAGCAATGTTGGACTGTGACTTTCCCTTCTTCAAAGCATGCAAAATAGCTTCTCTCACATCAAATGAGTAGTCTGTTTATTTTAACAAGATTCTAGTTGTCTCTATGAATCAACAAGCACTGTCTGAATGCTTAAGTTTCAATATGTAATGTATACCATACCACCAGCTCAAGTTACAAAATACTTTTGACCTAAAGGAATATTTACTTATATTGGTATTGCAATGACTTGCTTCTAGATAGTAAAAGTAAGTCAGTTTACTGACACTATGGTTGGAAAAAATTTATAAAACAGTGGTGGAAGCAAAAATGCTCTATGGTATAGAAATATGAGGACTGAATGAGGAGGTGGGGGGGACCATAGATACAGTTCATTCATAGGAAGTGTTGGTTCTTCCAAGTGCTGTGGCAAGAGAAGTAGTGCAGATGGAGATGGGAAGGATGTTGAGGAAGGGTATGATTATAGAAAGAGCTCTGAATGTTTGGTATAGGATTTTGAATTTAGATAAAAATAATTTGTTAAGGCAGTGTGTAGAGTACCAGGAAAAGAGTCTCAGGGAATCTGGATGGACGAGTAGTATTCGAAAGAACCTAGAAGTAATGGGATGGAACATTACTGGAGGAGAGGGGGCAACAATCATAACAAATGCTGGAAAATAATAAGAAAGAGGTTTGAAGACAAAGAAATCCAAAAAATGTTTGTGGTATAATGGAAAAAAGGTCTGGTAGATTACAAATCAATGAAGGTAATATGGGAAGGGGAGACATATGGTGATAAGGTAAAAAATGAACGAGTGGCAATAGCATGGCTAGTGTTTGGAGGTTAAGAGGACTAAGAAAGGGTGTCCTTCAGTCATTGTTCTATTTGTGGGGGGAAGGAAGATCTGGAGCACATAGTCTTTTGAGTGCCAACAAACAGAGATATGGAGGAAAGAATTTCTGGGGCTTAGATGGGAGAAGGGAGATAGGATAACAGCACTTAAAGAGGATTTTTAGAAAGGAGGTCAGAAACTTAGGTCAGTTTGTAGCTAGAGTTAAGAAAAAATGGAATTGGTCTGTACAAAGAGAACAGAATTAACAATATTTGGTGTTAGTTATAAGTGTTAAATAGCTATAGAGAAGTAAAATGTTGTTGTTGTTAACTAATGCTGGATTTCTGACAATGAAGTCATTAATCCTTTTGCTCTCCAATATTTTTCACTGATGGATGGCGCACTAGAAGTGGCCGGGCATATTTGAAGGTGGTCTTGGTCCATTTCCTCTTGCAGATCACATAGAGGACAAAGTAGTGAAGAATATATCCCAATTCTGTTTAAATGCTTTGCCAATCATGTCCTGTAATAAACCTGAAGGCTGCAACTGCCATTTTTCAAGGATACTCAGGAATTACTGTTTGAACGTTTGGTAGTTTCCAGCTTTTAATTTTTGATTTTTCATAGTAATATTTTGCAATAATTTTTTTGAACTGACAGCTGACTAATCATTTAGCTGCATAAAATGTTAGATTAACTATAGATTTCTGTACACTACTGGTACCCTTTTTTGCAAGAAAATCAGCTTTGTCATTACCAGTCAGTCCACAGTGAGCTGGTATTCACTGGAAGACTAGGTGCTTTTGAAGTGCTGTAAGATGGGTAAGTATTTTCCTACAATTTATAATTGTTAGGTTTTTTGGTGACAACTTGGAAGTAATTGCTATAATTGCCGCCCTGGAATCTGAGAGAATAACTGCTTGATGAAAATGTGAAATACTATACAAAAGATTTTGTAGGGCCACTCGAATTGCTTCAATTTCTCCATCAAAATTTGTAGTTCCATAACTTAAAGATTTGTATTAGGAAAAGAGGTGGCACGTGACTCCAACCCCTGCTCCAACTTGGTTTGATATCAATGATCCATCAGTATAAATATGGAGCAATTCGTGTTCCGGAAATCTAGTATGGATTGTCTCTAATGCCAATAATTTTAGAACATTAGCTGGAATATCACTTTCCTTAACTTCTGCCAGGTGTAAATAATATGCGATGTCTAATGTATGTGTGGGATTGACTTTATATATGAAGTTTTCCTTTGAATTAGGAAGGTATGCATTCTTCTTGATGCCTTGAATTTTGGAAAGAAAGCTCTCCTGAGTCTTTAGTGTATGTGTAAAATTTCTCTTGTTCCATGCATTGAATGGGAGTCTGATCAACTTTTCATGTTGAATAAGAGCTGCTTTTTCTATTTCATATTCAATGGGGTATTGGTTGGTTAGTGTTTCCATAGCTGGTATTGGTGTGGTTTTGATAGCACCTGTAATCAGTCTCAAACTTTGGTTTTGAAAGATTAAATTTTTTTTGTATTTGATGTTACAAGAACTTCGCTGCAATAAGTAAATAATGGCTTTATGCATACATTGTATGTTGTGTTAAGAGTTACTCTGGAACATCCCCACTTCATTCCTGAATAAGAAATTATGTTGGGTGGATATGACAAACTAAGAGCCTGGGCTGAATGTCTGTCATATTCAAGTATGTATAATTTAAATAAAATAAATAAATCTAGTAACAATTATACTGACACTATATCACTTATTTTTAAAAAGAAGGGACATGTTTCAGGAGCTCATTTTTTAATAAGTGATGTAGTGTCAATAAACCAACTCACTTTTACTATCTAGAAATTGTTTACACATCACTGTATGTAAATCTTCCAACAAAGTAGTTTAATGAACTTGCTTGTTTACTATATAAGTAACCATAGAAACCTGAAACTTTTGATGGGGAGAAAAATGCCACCACACATACACACATAACTTTGGTAAAATTATTTTGTTTTTATTCAGGGGGTCCGAAAATATGTGAAGGGTTTCTTACAAAAGCAGCCCTTGTCCATTGACAGTAATTTTTGACGAGAAGGAAAGGGGGGCGAAAAGAAAGAAAGAGAGGGAGAGAGAAAGAGAGAAAGAGGGAGAGAGACAGAGAGAGAAAGAGAGAGAGAAAGAGAGAGAGAGAAAGAGAGAGAGAAAGAGAGAGGTAGAGAGAGAGAAAGAGAGAAAGAAAGAGAGAGAGATAAATAGCGAGAGAGAGAGAAAGAGAGAGAGAAAGAGAGAAAGAGAGAGAAAGAGAGCAAGAGAGGAAGAGAGCAAGAGAGAGAGAAATAGAGAAAGAGAAAGAGAGAGAGACAAAGAAAGAGAGAGAGAGAAAGAGAGAGAAAGAGAGCAAGAGAGAGAAAGAGAGAGAGAGAAAGAGAGAGATAAAGAGGGAGATAAAGAGGGAGAGAAAGAGAGAGAGAAAGAGAGAGAGAAAGAGAGAGAAAGAGAGAAAGAGAGAGATAAAGAGAGAGATAAAGAGAGAGAGAAAGAGAGAGAGAGAAAAAAAGAGAGAGAGAAAGAGAGATAGAGAAAGAGAGAGAAAGAGGTCAAGAAAGAGAGCAAGAGAGAAAGAGAGAAAAAGAGAGAGAGAAAAAGAGAGAGAAAGAGAGAGAGAGGAAGAGAGAGAGAAAGAGAGCAAGGGAGAGAGAGAAAGAGAGAGAGAAAGAAAGGAAGGAAGGGTGGGAGGGAGGGAGGGAGGGAGGGAAGGAAGCAAGGAAGGAAGGAGGGAAGGAAGGAAGGAAGGAAGGAAAGAAAGAACGAGAGAAAGAACGAGAGAAAGAGTGAGAGAAAGAACGAGAGAAAGAACGAGAGAAAGAACGAGAGAAAGAACGAGAGAAAGAACGAGAGAAAGAACGAGAGAAAGAACGAGAGAAAGAACGAAAGAACGAGAGAAAGAACGAGAGAAAGAATGAGAGAAAGAACGAGAGAAAGAACGAGAGAAAGAACGAGAGAAAGAACGAGAGAAAGAACGAGAGAAAGAGCGAGAGAAAGAACGAGAGAAAGAACGAGAGAAAGAACGACAGAAAGAACGAGAGAAAGAACGAGAGAAAGAACGAGAGAAAGAACGAGAGAAAGAGCGAGAGAAAGAACGAGAGAAAGAACGAGAGAAAGAACGAGAGAAAGAACGAGAGAAAGAACGAGAGAAAGAACGAGAGAAAGAACGAGAGAAAGAAAGAAAGTGTTGTTACTAATTGAAAATAATGTGAATAACATCACTGGAGAGTTCATTTGTAACACATGCGCTATGAAACAATCGAGAATTTATTTTGTACAGTATTCTGAGGAAAGGTTACTTTTCGCAACAAAGTTAAGACAGTAGTCTAATATTCAGTAATTGACTGAGCATTAAATGTGTTAAATTACAACCCCCCCCCCTTAGCGACGCCCATGCATTTACGCATGCGCAGTGTCCCGAATGTGCCTTTTTCTGTTGTGCTCACGCAACGTTTTTGATCCAAAAGAAAATATGAACGAAAAACTAAACAGGGAGAGTGGCTACGCCACAAGATTCTCTGGTGTTTACATCTACTACACATGCAATCTCAAAGGCTTTCTCAATTATTTAACGGCCTCTTTTTAAGCATGAAGGCGGACAATGGAAATGACCCCCGTGTAGGACATTTGTACAAACAATGATAATAATAGGTTTAGTAGGTCAGCTACATTAAAGACGGACAAAGCGCGCATAACTTCATGCATTTGGTAGCTCACATACTAAGCCTAGTAATGAGTCCGCTTGGTATATGCGGATTTCACAAGTCTATAGCCCAATCTTTGACTTACCTTGAACAAAATAATAGCAGGTTGTATACAATTCCCGTGCCAAGTCCTTGCGCTCTGGTTCCTTTCTCGAGTGACTTACATTCTTCTCGCTTTTATAAACTCTCCATATAACGCCAAAAGCTATTCTTCGCTCTGCTGCTATTTTATAAGCTTATTTTTCTCTCCTGTGGTAAGATGTCTTGGGCACTATGCTTGTTGTGTATTTTCCTTTTCCTTTCTTTTGACTAAGGTGGTAAGTAATAACTGTGCATATCGCCCCTAGTCTAATGGGTTATCTAAAAGTCAATTTACTTCTTCACGCTAACTTGTTCTCTACAGAACGTTCTTCATCAAGTGTCTTCGTATGAATAAAATATGGCGTGTATAATTTTCTATTTAATATATTTCTAATTTTCTTTCTGCGTTAGTTTTTATTTATTATGAATGATTTGAGGGTTTTATAATGTTAATTTGGAATATAAATATATTGATACTCCCCAAACTAATTTTACCAAAAGTTGAACTTGTAACGCTGATGATCTGCATGTGTACGACACTTGAACGTCCTTTACATAATCCTTAATCCACGTTAGGTTCTCTTGTGGCTGTAAATATGACTGAAAATCATCGGAAGGATTGACAGCACGACGTGATATACCAACCAAGATGTCATTACACATGAGTGGAATGGCGTTATTGTACTCCATTATTTCAGGATAACGTTCCGTACATAAGGATCCTGCTGGATAGTAGTATGTATCAAAATTGGGGAATTTTTCACAGAGTTTGGGCATCAGCCTAAACTTCAACCTTATATACGCTAAACTTTGATCCGTATCACGTGTTATATAAATCATGCAGTTTGAAATGTAGAAGGGCATTAACCTCGCACAAAGAGTTGCTGGTCTTACAGCAAACCCATACTTAAACGGACTATCAACTTGTACGAGGCGCAACTCACCTTCAGAAGCAATTACCGCACTTACTCGTCGTTTCTGAGCGAATCCATCTTTCAAAGAGAGCGCTCCTGCATAGACGATATAATCGCTATATGAGTCGGCGTCTATGCATTTATCCTTAGTTATTAGCCATTCCTTAGATATGATCATCGCATAAAAGTAGGAAATGTTCTTGCGATATTTGTATTCAATGAAGGCTACGCATGTAGGTTCATTGCGCTTTACATATACCGGATTCACTTGCAAAAGCACTTCTTTACATATTGTGAGGTAAACGATGTATTGAATAAATCGTTTCATGATCGTTTATAATTACACTCGTAGTATTTTTAAAAGTATCAAATTTAATATGCCTTGATCACACGGAACAAATGATGCGTTAGGAAACATATAATGGAAATGGCCAACTGGGATATGACTCGCACTTTTATTCCAGTTGGCCATTGCTTTAAATTTCCATTCGCGATTGCCATGGCATGACTGTATATGAATATGAGATACTAGCTGGCTATGCAACGTTGCAAGCGTTGCAAGGATAGCTTTTTGAACTCGAATGACGATTCAATTTAATTTCTTTCCTCGGTTATTTATTAAACGATTGAAGATTGATGTAGAAGATATTTAGGTAAGTGTAGGTCGTTTGTACCTGGCCGTGTACGCGAAACAACGAAGTATTGGCGCATGCGCGGATCGGCTAGTCGAAGCGATGGAGGGGTAATTGCCAACCTAAGATGCATGCCTTGCATGCAACGTTGAATAAACGTAACTAGTTCAGCAATCGTGTATTTATGCGTGTATTAGTAATTTGGGTAGTGATATGTTAGTATTATAACTGTTATTCAACAGCTTAAATACGTACAGCAACGTATGCATGACTGGCATTCGGGTGGAAATACACGTTATGAACTCCCCTGAATAAATAAAAATTTTCAAATTTTTTTCCCTACGCTGGATATGAAATCTAGTGTCGGTACCCAGCGAATTCTCATTGCGCATGTGCCAGGACTTTTGAAAATATTTTCCAAGCTGGTTGTGAAGTCTAGTGTCAGTACCTAGCGAATTCTCATTGCGCATGCATAATGATTCAACATGTAATAGGTAGAAGTGCTTTATTCCAACCTAAACTTTCATACCAAGTTTTCAACTCAAATAAATGTAATACCTACAAACCAATAAATTGAATATCCGGGAGGTAGTTAACTCTACCAAAAAGCATTTGATATAAAATGTGTACTTTAACGAGACCTACACTTTTTCTGCAGTAATATTTCGTGCATCTGTTCCAACTCGGCAATAAGTCATTTAGAATAAAGAGCATTTCAGAGACTATTCACAGAAAAGTCAACATATACATTCACTTGTGCTGAAAATGTCTTAAACTTATGGCATGATTAATTAAAATTGTTAGACATTTTTGAGAAAATGAACATTTTGAAACAAGTTCCATGTAAAGGGCAACCTGAGGCAGGGGATTATTTTGAAAAGCTTCGTGTCGCATTTATTTATTTATTTATTTATTTGGTTTTGCATTCTAGGAAGATGCAACATTATATACCTACCAAGTCCGGTATTTAACCAACGTTTTGTTAATGTGTTATATTGATCACCCCATCCACACACGGACTTTCTTTTTCCTTCGAAAAATACCTTTTACATTCAGAAATTATCATAACGTATATTTTGAATGAAATCTCGATGTCGAAAATTTTTATTTATTCAGGGGAGTTCATAACGTGTATTTCCACCCGAATGCCAGTCATGCATACGTTGCTGTACGTATTTAAGCTGTTGAATAACAGTTATAATACTAACATATCACTACCCAAATTACTAATACACGCATAAATACACGATTGCTGAACTAGTTACGTTTATTCAACGTTGCATGCAAGGCATGCATCTTAGGTTGGCAATTACCCCTCCATCGCTTCGATTGTTTCGCGTACACGGCCAGGTACAAACGACCTATCTAAGTCCACAGTATAAATTTGTTTTGAATGCGACTATTTGTCTCATACCTATAGAAAAATGGAAAATTGAAAAAATAGCAGAAAAATTCTTTGAGCTACCCCATCCCATTATTTTTTTATAAGGAGCAAAACAAGCACTAAAACTGAGCTTCAAATGGTCAACAATAGGTTTTAGTTTATGTAGTCTGTCTCCTTAAGTCTGTGTGTCATTGTCATTGAAATAAAGTTGTCTGAATAGCAAAAGATATCTGTCTCTTAACATGTACTCTACAAACTGTGGGTAGCAATTAGAGGTTCTGTTGAGCAATATTCTGCATGGGTCAGTTTCTTTAGCGTGGCCATCAGCATTGGAAGTCCTAAGAAAATGTGAAGTTCTTCATGTATGGCTTCAGACCTGGTTGGCAAACGGGTCTGGCAGGGGAGGGGGGGGGGGCGACGGTGGCAGCTTCTTACCAAGAAAATGATGACATCTGTTAATTTATTTAACAATGAGCTGCATAATTTGTAAAGAAAAAATTAATTTAAGAACATAAAAAACTGTGGCATTTTCTTTCAAATTCACAGAAATACCTGAATTATGGTTATCCAAACTATGAATTTGTGGAACAAAATTGCCCCTCGGCCATTGAAACATAGGATTGGCAACCATCTTCTCTTTGTGCATGCCACCTCTTGTGATGGTGGATCATTTTTGTCACTTTTCTCCCTTTTACTTATTTCCCCAGCATCACTTCCACTTTCACTTTCCTGATTACTGTAATGAATATCTGACATCAGATGGCAAAACATCTAATTTGACCAGTAATTCATTGTCATGTAAAATATGCACCTGCGTGCTAGGCTCAGCCATGTTTTGTACACCCATAATTCCCCAGAATCACGTAACGCCATGCCAGCCTGCTGCCCCCTGGTGGAGTGAAATGCATATGCAAGCCTTTGTATTTTAAGCTGCAGCTGCTGCTATAGTGCAGAGAGCTCTTCGGAATTGCTTCATAGTCCCAACAGATGGCAGAACATTTTCTCTCATCTCAAAGGGCATTCAGAGATTCCCTTCAGTGTCTAATAAGGCTTGATTCTAGTGAGTATCTTCCACTGTTACTGTTCTGGCTAAAGCCCACCCTCTATGTGACGGCCAATGCAGCAAAAGGATTAAGTACCAGGACATTAAAGGATGTGAAACTAAGATTTTAAAGATAGTCCCTTCAATATCAATGTACCCTTTAGGTGGAAAAGTTTTCGATACTTTTTATTTTCTCAAAAAGACTAATGACTGATTAAAATACCAAACATTACTACTATTTTGGTAATAAATAAAATGTATATCTTGAATTTTCTGGCAATAACATCTGAAGTGCTCTTCATTCTGAGCCTATTTTTGTATAAATGGTAAACTGTAAGAACTAGGCAAAATTTCACTGAAAAAATGTAGAGCTCCTCAAAGCACACAATCAATGCCAAATAACATCCTTTCTCAACTTCAAGCCACTGTATTCTTGTTTTCTTCTGTTTCTTATTCATGCAAAGAGAGCAGAGCTTCCAAGCCATCACATAGGAACTGGCTTTGAAAAGATTTCACCAGACATGGGCATGAGAGGGGAGGTAGCAATTGAGCTTGCCCCACTCACCTCACATTAGAGTTGCCAGGTTTTGTTTACAGAAAAAAAAGGAAGATTTTCCTTTTATTAGGGGAAAAAGGAAGATATCTTTACCAACACAAATAAATGGCAAAATCTAATTTTCATCTCATTTCCATCATGAGCACTTTTATTGTTGAAGTTTATATCCAGAATTTGCTTTTCTTTTAACAATTTTGCATCACATTTTGCAATTTCAAAAAAATTGTTTCATGAATATGGAAAGTTCACAACCACCTGTAATTCAGATTCAATCAACTCCTTAGTGCATCTGTTTCTCACATCAGTGAAAATGCATTCATTTCACAAATTAAACAACCGAAATGAAAATGGAAACATAAAATTAACCTGGTGTGATAAAATGATGTATTCACGAATGTTTAATAGCTTTAGTATCCACAACACTTCTATTCTAAGCAAATACTTATTACATTAACCTTGTCTGTATTGGAAATCTAGCTTTGTTCTTCAGTTAAGGGTTTGGTTGGTTCTATGGTCTACACTGAATAAACACACCCGTCTTCCAGCTATATCAAACAAATATATGGATGAGACCACAACAATGAACCATGATGCTGCATATGTGTTCTCGCGACATAGAATAGCCAACTGTATTTTATGGCTGTTATCACAGTTCTTGAAATAAACATATGGTTAGACATCAGTGCAATCTATCAGAACATTGCTAAATGTAGTTTGTGGTCAAAAATTGATTTTCCTTCCTGAAAAGTAGAAAAATGGAAGAAACTGTCTTATGGCAGGGAAGAAAGTGTAAAATGTAAGATTAACCCAAAAAACGTACAACTTAGGGGACAAACATAATACCTGACAACTCTACACCACATTCTCTTGCCGAGTGATGAAGGTGGTGGTTTCGTTTACCTGTATGATAGTAATAATTTCTATGCAGGTATTAACTATTTTCCTATCTTAGAAGTTTGAAAACATTGTTATAATCAATTTAATTTAAAAGATGAGTCAATTAATAACACTAAACAACACTTACATTTATAATTTTTCATAACATGTTTTGGAGGTTAACTTTCCTTCATTATCAACCGGACAATAACTGGGTTTCCATGGTGCGGATGGCGATGCTTTTTCTGATGTTTCTTCTGATAATGGTTCAAGGAACTTGCTGAAAATATTTTTCTGGGGAATGTCAAAATTAAATACTCGGTCTCTATTTTTTAAAATGAAGATTTGCTCCCATGTGTACAGCTCTTGTTTTCCAGTTATGTGTTTGGCAAATTTTGGTTCTGGCTTTATGTCATGATTTTTTGTCCAAAAGTGAAAGGCAACTGCTGATTTTTCCAATTGTTTGCTCTTGATGTTCCTAACACGTTTCTTGGGTCTAATTTCTAAATTTCTTTTGGTTTTTCCTATGTATACTTCATTACAATCACTGCATTCAATTTAGTATATGCCGGATTTTTGTTAGGTGGAATAGCATCTTTGATGTTTGAAAGCAGCAGGTTTTTCTTTTGGAGTAATGGTTTACTGGTGCTAGCTGAATGTTGTATTCCTTGAACATTTTTTTGAATTTATCAAAGGCCCATGGATGATATGTGAATTTTTTGAATGTCATTTATGTTTCTGCTGCTGTGAGAGTTATAGTTTCTTTTAGTAATTTTTTCTTTTCTGCTCGTTTTACTTTTTTATCTAATAATTCTTTGGAGAAGCTGTTTTTTTGTGCTATTTCAATTATTTTGTAATATTCTGTTTTCTACTCTTCTCTTCCAGCAGAAGAGTACAAAACAGCTGGAAGAGAAGAATCCAGCATATACCAAATTGAATGCAGTGGTTGTAATGAAGTATACATAGGAAAAATCAAAAGAAATTTAGACATTAGATCCAAGGAACATGTTAGGAACATCAAGAGCAAACAATTGGGAAATTCAGCAGTTGCCTTTCACTTTTGGACAAAAAATCACGACATAAAGCCAGAACTAAAACTCCTCAAACACATAACTGGGAAACAAGGGCTGTCCACATGGCAACAAATCTTCATTTTAAAAAATAGAAACAGAGTGTTTAATTTCGACATTCCCCAGAAAAATATTTTCAGCAAATTCCTTGAACCGTTATCAGAAGAAGCATCGTCATCCGCACCATAGAAACCCAGTTATTGTCCAATTGATAATGGAGGAAAGTCAACCTCCGAAACGCGATCTGGAAAATTATAAATGCAAGTGTTGTTTAGTGCTATTAATTGATTCATCTTTTAAATTAAATTAACTATTGTTTGTATTAAACATATTAATGAAACACAATAATTACTACAGCCACCTGTTCTGGTGAGGAAAATTATATAATCTTCAAGTTTATAACCTTCCTTTATCTTATGTGCATAATATTCTTATGCGTCCTTATGATTAACATACTAAATTGTTTCTCTTTCACAATAAATAAAGCAGTAAAGTTCCATTGCTCTTTAGCCTGAAAAATATTTTAAAACTATTTGATCAACATAAATTGTTTGGTTTTAAACTTAATGTTGTATTCAAACTTTGAAACATGAAATACAATAGTTAATTATTATTTATTTATGCCAACAAACTTACTGTTGGTGTTTTTAAACACACAAGCCGTGTGTGGGCAAAGTTTAAGAGGTAGAACCGGAACTTAAAAATTCAATGCCACAACTGGCAGTTTGTCACAATAGCTCAGTGGTAGAGCGTCCGCCCGGCAAGCGGAAGGTCTGTGGTTCAAATCCCAGTTGTGGCATTGAATTTTTAAGTTCCGGTTCTACCTCTTAAACAATAGTTAATATTAAATAAACTAGTAAGAAACAAAACTCCTAAAAACTGGAATCATGTCTTGCCCTTTAAATGTTTACAAATACGAGTATTCAGAAGGTACCTTTTGAAATTGTAAATAAATACCTGTAAGATTACCAAAGTTTGATTGATGCTTCTGATCAAAGTGACGTTTGATATTGTAATGCTTTATATTTGCAAATTGAAATCTGCATATTAAGCAGCAAACTTTCTGTTCCTGTAACTTACAAGAAATTCTCTCTACCACTCTTCATGAAACAGCAATACTCACTGCTCAATGAGGCATGTCGGAATATCAACAGCAGTGAAGGGGGAGGGATGGCCGATGGAGTGAGGCAAGATAGCGAGAATGTGAGTGGTCCAGTTGAGCCAATTTTGCCCATGCCTGGATTTGACTATCACATTAGCTTATTGCATGTCTCTTATTCCTACAACAAAATGAGTACATGGTGGTTAATCTGGTAGATGTTATTTTATGCCAACCAACTTACCGCTGATGTTTTCAAACACACAAGCCGTGTGTGGGTAGTGCCTGACAGACAAACCTTCGAGAGGTAGAATCAGAAGTAAGAGCCCGATTCTACCTCTCGAAGGTTTGTCTGTTAAACAAGAAGAAATAAGAACAAGCTTTTGTTGAAATAGCTTGTGAAGAGTGTGTAGAAAAAGCCATGTGAATGCAAACATCAGATTTTTCTTATGCATACATTTTAAACCAAATTTAGTTACTGAATAGGAACTTTTATGATACAAGCTATGATTCTACCATTAAATATAAGAATTTCTATGCTTCATGGTTACATTGAAATGCATCATATTCTAAAAAGAACTGATGTGGGCACTCACATGCCATTCTCTTCCCACTCCTGTATGAACTATCTTAAAAATGCTTATTCTTCTACTTCATGATAATTGAGATAAAATTATGTGCAAATGGCTTTATTATTTATTTCCTTGTACGTATAATGTTAATAGCAGAATACACTATGCTGAAGTGATAGTCAAATCTTTTAAGAGCTGGTCAGTATTCGAAGACTTTGACATTCTGTTCTTTTTGCATAGCCAGGACACATAAAAGATAATAACAACGTCTGCAGTTCAAATCCCAGCTGTGACAGTGAATTTTTTAGTTCTGATTCTACCTCACAAACATTGTCCACACACGGCTTGCATGCTTAAAAATACCAGCAGTAAGTTTGTTAGCTTAAATAAATAATAATGACCTATTTGAGAAAAGTATACGTATTTCAAAATTCATACAAATCACAAGGAATATATTAGAACTTGTTACATCCACAAAAGAAAAAACAAAACAAAAAAAAAAAAAAAAAAAAAAAAAAAGAAAGAAAGAAAGGAAACAAATAGTGTGCGTTACTGAGATCTACATTGTTTTAAAAAATTGTGGATCCCTTGTGGCTTTTGAAACCCTAACATTAATATTGGGAAGCAAGAAGGAGAATGATTTTGCTATTAACTCCTGTTCATTAGATACCTACACATGCATTTTTTTTTTCTTTTTGGTAGTAAGATTTTCTAGATGTGTTACACTCATATGACTTACTGTGCACTTGTACCGACCATTCTTACAAACTCTTATTCCTATATCTTCTTCGCATTAGTTGAGATAACCAGTTGCAGCAATTATCTTATTGCTTGAGAGGTAGAACTGGAACTGAAAAATTCAATGCATTTTTCAGTTCCAGCTCTACCTCACAAACATTGCACACACACAGCCTGTGTGTTACAAAAAACCATCAACAATAAGTTTTTGGCATAAATAAATAATAATTACTGTCTTATTCTTATTTTCTTGTAGGTGCAAGGGGAACATGGGAATACAGTGAGGAATGAGCGATAGTCGAACCCTTAAAAGCTTTCAGATTCTGTTCTCTTTGCATGGCTAAAATATAAGAAAATGAATAATGATCTTCCATTTGATGAAAGTTTAAGTATTCCAAAATTCATACAAATAACAAGGAATATCTCCGAAATGTTTCACTCCACAAAAAAGTGCATTAGGACATAAACTGTGTGTTTTAACGAGATCTTCAGTTTTGCTTCCTCTTCTATGTATAGTAAAGTAGAAGTAGTATCATATTCACCCAAAAATTTGATGTCTAGATTTCACTGGAAATATATGTTTTGAGGCCACCTGAATCCAAAAAGCATTTTTAGAAAAAGGTCCATGTGTTTCTGTGTGTCTGTGCCTCAGCCTATAGACAGTATAACTCAAAAACAAAAAGTCGGTTGAAAACCAAATTTTGTATTTCAAGGATGCAACACAAAGATTTTAATGCTCTACCCTAAACTACCCTTTACATGGAAAATTTTTTGAAAATTTTTATTTTCTTGGAAATGGCTCTAAGGATTTTGATAAAATGCCATATGTTTGAGATATTTTTATGACAAATGAAATGTATGTCTTTAATTTTCTGGCTATAGCCCATGTAGTCCTATTTACTCTGGATGACATTTGCATAACTGATAAACCATTAGAGATATACCAAATCTTACTGTACAAAAAATGTAGATCTTGCTAAAATACACAATTTATGTTGAAAGACATTTTTTTGTAGAGTGAGCCATTTTGGAGATATGCTTTGTTATTTGTGTGAGTTTTGGAGAACTTAAACTTCTGTCAAATTGAACATCATTAGTCATTTCTTTTTATATGTTAACCATGAAAAGAGAACGGAATTTGAAAGCCTTAAAAGATTTGACTATCGCCCAAAGCCTACTGTATTCCCATATTCCTCTAGCACCTGCAAGGAAATAAGCAATAAGGTCATTTCTGCAAATGTTTACCTCAACTAACACAAAGAAGATACAGGAATAAGGATTTGTAAGATTTTTTGTATGATAAGATTTGGTCTATCTCTTACGCTTTATGAGTTATTCAAAAGCCATCAAGGGTAAACAGGGCTACAAAGGTTATAGCCAGAAAATTCAAAATATACATTTCATTTGTCATAAAAATATCTTAAATATATAACATTTTAACCAAATCATTAGAACCATTTTTGAGAAAATCAAAATTTCGAAAAATGTTCCATGTGAAGGGTAGTTTAGGATGGAGGAATTGTCTTCAAAATCTTTAATCCTTCAATCCTTCCTAATCAACAAAATATGTCCAATTTAGTGTTTTGTTCCAAACTGTTCACTCACTGGGGAATTGAACACAAAATGTCTCCACTCACTTCATTTCACTATAGTTGCCATCAACTCGCTCATTGTACCAGCAATATATGAGCTAACTCACTCCTCACTTGCTTCACCAAACCTGACCTGTTCACTTGCCAGACTTATACACTATCAAACCATGCAAGACTGATTTGCTTCACGAGAGCACTCACCATGGGAACTTTCTAAATAACAACAGTAATAATAGTGAGACAGAATATGTGGTCAGACCCAGAAAAAAAAAGTATCCATGTAAATATATATTGTAAAATTTAATTTAATTTTCATGTTGGTAAGGATTTGTTAAGTACAGAGAGTATTACACCATTGTTTCATTGTTTAAGAATATTATTTGTTTAATAACATCATTAATATTTAGTAAGTAATATGTTGAAATTTAATGTATATTATTATATTAATTATTAAAAGTAGAATAGACATCACGCTTGGTGACCACCCGGAAGTTGAAATTTCTCTACAAAATCAGAGTGCAAAGTGAAACAGGGAAATGCTCGAAAGACTTATTAATGCAATGTATTTTCTAGGAGGGCAAGAGTTAGCCTTCCAAGGACATGATGAAACAGAAAATTCTGTCAATCCAGGTAATTATATCAAAATGTTAAAGTGGACTGGAAAATATGATCTTTTAGCAGAGAATTTAGAAACTGTTTTTAAAGGAATTTCCAATTGTATTCAAAATGATCTAATTCAGGCTATTGGTTCAGCCATTTTATTAGCTATAAAACAAGAAGTAGTAAATGTTCTTTCTGTGGCAATTATGGTTGATGAAACTACTGATGTGGCATTACAAAATTGTCCCATTTTATTATACTGTATGGTATATAGTGGGCTCCTTTTCTAATGACTCTTAAGCAAGTTAGGTTAGGATATATATTATTAGCACTTGCCTATGTTTCTGTTTAAAATTTCAAATACAACATTTTGAAATAATGTGTTTTTTTATAAATATTATAAACAGGAGACCTATTTCAGTTGTTTCACAGCGACGGAGCTGTTATGTATTTGGCTGCAAGTCAAAAATTATAATATGTTAATGACTTACACAAGATGTATACCCAACTTTCTTTGAAAACTAACCTGAATATTCAAGCACAACATTGGCATCAACTCAGAGGAATTCTGGTGAAAGATGACAGTGGAGTCTTCAGGAAGAGTCAGCATTCAGAGAATGGTGTGAAAAAAGTTAAAATTTTTTCATTTGAGGACTTTAAAAATGGCTTTAAAAGGAGAAATATAGTGACTTTATGGCAGTGCCTGATCCCATCATAAACTTCAAAGTGCCACTTTAGAAGTTACAGTGTTTTATAAAGCTGTATGTATAACAATGGAGTCTTTCATATGATTAGGTGAAGCAAAACTCTGCAATGACTGGACTAAATTTGAAAATCTGGTAAGTCATTTAGCTCATTATGAACTATCAGTTTGTGATTAGACAGAGTATGTTGCACATGTATGTAGGTTACAGTCCACTGTGTAACAGGAGGAAGCCAAAAATCTGTGTGTATCAGCTACAACTTCTGTTAATGACACAAAAAAGATACCCTTGTGACTCATTTATATGTTAATGCACTAAGTTTTTTACCTATCCTGCTGCTTATATCTTTTTGTTAAGTAGCAGTAAGTTTAGTTTGTCCCATCCTTCTCACATAGGAAGAATTATTGCTGGTATAGGAAGTAACAAATCAGGGATTCTGAAACATTATACTTAAAACAGAATTTGTTCAGATCTTATTTAAATAGAATCCATAAAATTAGGTTAAATGGTTATAATTCTAAACCAGATGCAATTACTAAAGTTGTCCCATACGGTTGCTGCTTTATATATTTATAAATGTCTTGCCATATAATCTTAGCAAACAGTTAATAATAGCAATCTTTGCAGATGGTACTAGTGTGCTTAGATCTGAAAGTCACACTAGCAGTTAAGAAATTCTGTCAGTAAAACATTTGAACAGCTCCACATTTGAAGCAAATAAGCTATTATTATACTACAGTAAAACATATTTTATTCAATTTAAAACAAAGCATAAGCAAGTAAAAAGTAAATGAATTGACAATTATATTATAAGTATCTGATAGAACATTTCTAGAGTAGCCGTCAGGAACGATGGCGGTGACATAACGCACATGTAGGGGTAAGAGAGGCAGTGCTGCATTGCAATAATGTTAAAACTGTATCATATACTGATGACACATCTATAATTTGTTTGGGAAAAGATCAAGACAACTTAACTAATAATATACACTCAGGTACAGATGTAATACTTAAGTTTTTTGTTAATAACAACCTAGTTAATAATTTAAACAAGACAAGCATAATACATTTTAAAATTAGTAATTGCATGTACAACAATATGAAAATTGAAATTGGAAAAGAAGAAATAGATACAACAGAAGATCACTTATTTCTAGGATTTCACATTGACAAAAACTTATCATGGACAAAACATGTAAATTATATATGCAAGAAAATAAGTAAGGGTGTCTATCTATTAAATTATGTGGCACACTATTTGGATAAACCTAATTTAAGATTGATTTATTATGGAATAATTTATTCTCATTTGAATTATGGTATTGAATTATGGGGTACAATGTCTAAAGAGAATTTAAAACAATTATTGGTATTACAGAAGAGGTGTGTAAGGATTGTTTGTTCATTAAAATCAAGGGATTCATGTAGAGAAATTTTTAAAAAAGAAAGAATTCTTACAGTGGTTGCCATTTTGTTTTTATTTACCACGAGAATACTTCCATGTTCCGAAGATACCACACTATCAGATGTTTCCTCTCCCTCCCTCATGACCACTCCCTCCCGCACACTCTCCTCATTGCTTTGCATCCATGCCTTCTTCCCCTTCTCCGCCTTCTTCAGTAACACAATTCTTCTTCCATCTGTTCTTGCATCATCACTCATTAACTCCGTCATCAACCTTGTTGACACTACTCCGTCCACACCAGCACATGCTGCAGCAGCAGCAGCAGCAGCTGATTTTCTAGGTGACGTCACTTCAGCCCCTGACATCGAAGCGTGGACCTCATGTTAACTACAACAGATATTGTTTCAAAAATTAAAAAACAACTTATAGAAGACCCAAGTTCTGGTCACAGAGCAGTAATTGCTGATATAAAACTAAATATTACAAATGTCCGTCCACATCACAGGAATCTGTATTGGAACTTCAGAAAGGCAGATTGGAACAAATATAAAACTGAACTGGAATATAAATTTAAAGAACAAACAAACTCACAGCTGCATGACTAACCAGATCATGTGAACAAAAATTTCTGTAAAATCCTAGAAGCCACAAAAAAACATATTCCTCGTGGAAGAATAAACAATTTCAAACCCTCCCATGGTAATTATTATTTATTTATGCCAACAAACTTACTTTTGGTGTTTTTAAACACACAAGCAGTGTGTGGGCAAAGTTTGAGAGGTAGAACTAGAACTTAAAAATTCAATGCCACAACTGGGATTTGAACAACAGATCTTCTGCTTACCGGGCGGATGCTCTGTGGTTCAAATCCCAGTTGTGGCATTGAATTTTTAAGTTCCAGTTTTACCTCTCAAAATATATCTAAATGTAAACAAGTACACCATGGCTTACCACAAGGCACAGCGCTCAGCACTACACTTTTTAATATATTTATTAATGATCTGCCACAACAAATACACGAATTAGGTGTGAAGTGTGCACTATTTGCCGATGACTTAGTAATGTGGACTTCAAAACCAAAAAAAAAAAAGTTGTTGTTGTTGTTGTTGTTTTCTAGTGCCTTGCATCTGGCAATGAAGGCATTAGCATTCGTGCTTTCCAATACTTTTGAAAATGGAGAAAATGTAAAGTATAATAAAAATGAGCAAATATTAATGATAGTATATTAGGAATTACACAGGAAGGGGATGTTAATACTTCAGAATTCTAGATGGTTTTCTTTTATAGCAGAATTATGATGTACAAACAGTAAATCATGCCATGTTGACGATAGGGTGCAACATGCTGGGGGAAGTCAAATGTGTAGTCTGGCGACAGTTTTCAGGTATAGCTTCATAGATCCTAAGCGTTTTGTCGTTGCTTTGCAATTCAGCCAAAGCTTCACTTCTCTTCTTACAAAAAGCCTTCTTCTGCAATGCTTTTTGGTTTAAAGAGTCTCGATCCCTTGGCTATGTTTTGTATCATTGGACCCTATGAGTTATTCATGTCAGGATGCCAGTGTTTGTTAATCTCACGTTGGCACTTCTGCTGATGGAGTGGCATAAACAAGTTGATAGTAAGGTACATAAACATAGAGATAGTGGATGAAGCAAGCACTTAATTTTCTGCCACCACATAGGAAAGCTTGTTGTATAAATGTTGTAGAAAATGTAAAAGAATTTAGCTTAACTGCTACAAGAAATACTCCACAGAATGGAATATACAGAGTACATAGAGAGAACATATCTTTGTAATAATTTCAGTAGTTCTACAGAAAATTGCTCATGAACTTGACATAGCTTAGTGTAGCGATATTAAGACATTTAATTACCCCTTAAACATCACTGCTGAACTCTTTACCTTGCTACCGGTATCAGTACTTTAATTAAATTATTGTAATATCTACATACACTGCCGCTCAAAAAGTTTCCAGACACCCAGTGGAAGTGATGCAATTTAGAATTTAACTTGAATAAGAACCTCTGTTTAGAGATCTTAAGCAAGCATATCTTATCACAAGTTCATAAAGATGTCTCAGCATTGTAAACAGACATTGGCCCTCCATGATATTGTTATACATGCCACTCAAGCTGAGTCATTTATGTGCAGGTGCAGAGTGAGAATAATTTTGCCGACACATTAAGTTGCATGTTCTCAGTTGTGAATCACTTTGTCCTATGCAGTGCCCTGAAAGATTGTACAGTATGTACGCGTGAGCGCCTGCAGGAGGCTGAGACAATCTGTAAAGATAAATACACGGGAGGGCGTGTGTCGTTGCACTAGCTTTATCGCCTTGTAAGGGGCAATAGCCTCAGCGGTGTAAATTGATGTCTCGTCAAATAAGCGCCACGAGTGTTTGGCCTTTGTGTTCCATATATACATACATACATACATACATACATACATACATACATACATACATACATACATACATACATACATACATACATACATACATATATATATTATCTATTATATTCTCGCCAGGCGAGGGAATAATCCATTTTAGGTGCACGAAACTGATGGCAATCAATCTCAATATGTGACGGAAGCGTATAAACATTCATATCTATTAAGTAATTCGGACGTGTGGGTGTCCGGTAGATGTGTTCATATGACAGAAATCGCCCCAAGCATCGCACCAATGGTAATGGCAGCTGTTTCCCCTCCGGCAATTGGCGGCGGTAAAGCTCGTAAAGACGTGTCAATTTCGGTAACAGGATATTGTGCGAATGTGTTAACAAGTGTGATATTTGACGGCAGCCCTGTATGAGCATGCAACCCTCTACGTCATAAGTCGGTCTGGGTGGCTCAGTTGGTTAGACGCTGGCCTACTGATCCCAAGGTCGCGGGTTCAAACCCGGCCCAGGCCGATGGTTTTTAAGTGTGCTTAAAAACGACAGCTCCATGGCAGTAGGTTTACTGGCATGTAAAAGAACTCCTGCGGGACAAAATTCCGGCACAGCGGCGACGCTGATGTGATCCTGGCAATTGACAGCGTCGTTAAATAACAAAAGATTCTTTTTTCTACGTCATAAGACGGAAAGTATAATTTGTGTTGGCTCTTCGCTGGCCGTCCGGGTATATGGAATATTATGTTGTAGAGTTGGTAAAAGAACGATTCTAGTTTATTCCGCACATCTTGCGTAGGGGTGGGGGCAAATAATAAGCCATATTCCAGGCGTGAGAATATCAAAGGCGGAAATAGTCTTAGTAAGACCCGGGGGTCTGTGCCCCAGTGTTGCGCGGTCATAGCCTTGAACAGTGCTTTTAAGGTATTAAGCGCAGCTAATACACGTTGAATATGTAGTGTGTAACTTAAGGATTGGTGTAAAAGTGCCCCTAAAAATTTGACTGTGAGAGTCGGCTGAAGGACATAATTTCGGAGGCGCAGGGAAAGACGTGATAAACGGGTCGCTTTATTAAAATGTACAAACCGGGTCTTACTTATGTAAACTGGGAGGCCGAGTCCTTCGAGGTACGCGATTATCTTGTGACAGTCTGTCGAAAAATTGTCCAAGCCTATAGGGGAACGGGGGGGGGGGGGTGATTGTTTGATAAAGAATAATATCGTCAGCGTATTGTAGGACTCTGACGGCTACCGTTACCGCCGAGATGATGTCACCGACATATATGGCATATAACAATGGACTAATAGCCGATCCCCGGACTAGACCTTGCGATGTCTGTCTTATGTAGGCGTTTTGTCGGAACGGTGCAAGTGTGCATTGCCTATCGGCATGAAGCGTCGATATGATTTGGCGAATAGGCGTCGGGATCCCGACCGCCTGTAGCCGTTTCAGTAATATCGGGATCGACACCTGATCGTAAGCCGAAGTTATATATAGAAAGAGTGCCAGAATTTGGTTATTTGTGCGGAAGGCGATATTAACATCGGTTAAAAAGGTATACAGTGGGAAAGTGGTCCCATATCCTCTCCGGAATCCGTATTGCGTACTGGGCCACCGACTATTTCGTTCTAAGTAAAAACTGAGGCGGTCCTGGAGGATTTTCTCAAATACCTTTCTTATTGTGGTTAATAAGCCTATCGGGCGATAATCCGACGGAGCGTGACCCGTACATCCGGGTTTTAGGATGGGATGGATTATAATGGTTCGCCATGACGTTGTATAGATCCCCCGCGAAGTAGTTTGGTATACGCTGATGCTATTAAAGCGTACCATACCTCCGGAAGAGATTCCAAAAAGTTATAGGTGATCCCGTCGGCTCCCGGTGCCGATCGTCCGGTTTTTCTCATTATAGTTCTGCGTACCTCAGTTGCAGTATATGGTGTCAAAGAGTGGGTTCGACGCATCTATTTCCGTTGCCGTAAACGTCATGTTTTCGGGCACCGAAGTCGGGGCCACCCGACTTAAAAATTGTTCCTGTAATTCGACCTGCCTGTTCATCGGTGAGGGCGGTAAAGCTGGGCGCGGTTTCTTGAACCAGGTCAACTGTTTCCATATCTGTGCGGTTGTCGTATCCGACGTAACGGAGTTGCAATATCATAACCATGATTGCCGTTTGATGCGGCGGAGCCGACGTCTCACGCGGGCCTTCGTTCTTCTGGCTACGAAGTAGGCCTCCTAGGTCCTAAGGTAATTGTCTCGAGAGTAAGCCAACCATTTTGCCGCGACCAACTAGGCACACTCGCTGTTCCACCATGGAGGTTTTCGAACCTTCGGCGACTTTATTTCCGTCCAGGGGTGATACTGATCCTGGTACTGGTGTAGTGTATCCTCGATCTGTTCGTATGTCACGTCGGTTTCCGAGAACTGATTGGTCGCGTGGTTAAGGTACGAACGTAAACGTTCACGGCGCACCTCCCCTCGTCAACGACAATGATATATCGCGTGTCCGCCCCTCTGTCGAGGTACGTATTTAGTAAGAAAGGGAAAATGATCACTCCCCAGGGTCTGGGGGAGTTTCGACAAAGTCACATTGGGGTTTATGTCTGCTGTCACAAACATCAGGTCTGAGGACGAGTCCTGTTGTCCCGGAGTACCCTTTCTGGTGGTATGGTGTTAAGATATTAAAGTCCACGCATATTGTTCCGCCAGCTGGAGTAGGGGATGACGTTGGCGTTGTTGCGAAGATAGTGCCCGGAAATCTGTGATATTAAAATCACCGCAAATCACTTGTTGCTGTGTTTGGGGAGCCCGAAATTGCTCCCATTCCACCAAGGTGAAACGGCGGCCGGTCGCATAGACACCTACAATCGAGAGGTCCCTTAGAGTTATCCGTACAGCTTCCAAGTAGGGCGGGTACCGGATATCGGTATCCCAGTCCCGGACATACAGATTACTGGCGACACCGATGGCTACACCTCCACCTTGCGTCGCCCGGTCGTTACGGAATATTTGATACCCCTGGAGGCGAAATGGCTGGTGTAAATGTAACCAGGTTTCCACCAGTATTATGACATGAGGGTTAAACCTAGTTAAGTACCAATGCAGGTCTGCTAATTTATTATTAATGCTGCGCGCATTCCAATAAGCTATTCTTAATTCCGGCATAATTAATATGCGAATATCTCAGGTGCAGTTGTTGTTTCAAGGTTGTCAGTGTACATAGGAGATATTCAGGAGCTTCAGCCAATAATCTATCAAATGTACGTTGAATTTCCCGGAGGTCCCGACCCCGAGACCCCGGGGGCCACTTTGGGAGTAATCCCGTAACTGTATCTTCCCTCGGGACAGTTCTATCCAGCGTGTTTTTGTCTTTGAACGATGCTCTTTGCTCGATTGAGCCAATGTGCAATTCCCGGGTAGGAAGCGATTGTGGGACTCCTAGGGGGCCATTCTCCGTTGATGTAGAGGGAATGACGGAGGGGGTTCCCTCTGACCAGCGGCCATGGGGTGCCCACCTTTCCCGTAACCATTCCTGAACAGGAGGTGCCTGTTGTGTTTGGCATTGACGTTTGGCCGAATAGTTCGATGTACCCCACCCGGTCCTATATGAGTTAGGCTTCGATATTGTGGATCGGCTTCGATTCTCTGGTAGGTTAGTATGAACTCGTAGCTTACTCTGGCCATTTTCGGGCAAGAGGTCACGAAGGAGTATGGCAGTATCCACGTTTTTTATAGTGCTGGGTAGCACGATGCATTACTGTGCCACTAAGTGCCAGACCAGTAGTTTAAAGATATTGTAAAACGGAGTTAAGCTTTAATTATAACTAATGTATGAATGGATAAATACGATACCAGTCAGCCTTCTACATGATGTCTCGTGTCTTGTAACTCAAATTTTCTTATTTCGTGAGGTGTATAAAAGTTTATGTTTTTCATAACAATTTTTTCTTTATCTTCCAAGTAGAAGAATATACATAAGTTTTGTCTTGCGTGCCTAGTCGAATGAGACTAAAGGGAGGGGAATTGCATTCCCTTTGTCAAGTTAAATTTAGTTTTGTCAGAAAAATTAACCTCACTTTTCTATGTTCTGTTTTATTATATGTAACTTATTTAGTCAATACATGTATGTACAAACATTGTTTTTGTGTCAACCTTATTTTACAGAGTGCTTACAGCATACCTTGGTGAGATAGGGCAATATTGGAGATTCCCTTTCCCCTAATTCGATCCTCAAGACATAAGCTTCCTGTATAATATCCATATGTGCTTTCCCTTTACCTTTATTTATTTTCCTTTAACATATCTCTGCCCAACCTGCTTGGCAGTTAATGGGGAAAGGGGTCTAGCAGTATTGTTATCTGTATGACTGAAGACCAGGCCTGGGTGGACGTAGCAACAAACACACTCAGAGACCTTATTTCTAAAAACGATTTTTACTTTCTCTACTGCATAAGTAGGGGAAGTATTATATTCCACCCATAAATTTGATATCAAGATTTCATCAGAAGTACACATTTTGAGACTTCCTAAATCCAAAAAGGACGAAGCATTTTTACAGCAGGGACTTGTGAGGGTGGAGGTGTGTGTGCTTGTGTGTGTTAATCTTATCGTGTAAATATAAACAAGCTCAATATATTGTGACAAATGACCAGTCCTGTTACTTTTTATGTCACTTTAGTTCTTCTCAAAATGAATCATAAAACAGCTACCTCCTTAGATCCACACTATCCCGTCCTACCTTGACAGTCAATGCCTTGACGCTGCTGCCAAATCTGACTTCCAGAGTACTATGACATTACCCAACATCCTCCAAGACGTTAACACATTGACAGAGAACTTCTGCCTTCCCACCAAGTTCTTCCATATCTTCCTTCATGCAGATCAGTTGCCCATCAATATTTGCCAAGAGCTCTGTCTATCTTCTCCATCATGGATTTCATTTTTGTCTTTATTTCTTCTATTACACAATTCAATGTTGTTACTTCGCTTTCCAACTTCTCCATTCAGGATTTAATTTATTCCATTCCAGAGTTAACATGTTTCAATTCGGCAAGCATTTTTGTCTCCATATGCTGCACTCCAGCCAATGTATTTTCCAGCATTGCCTCCATTGTGGTTTTTGAATCCCACTGCTGACACCATAGTGATAAATTACGAACCTGGTTACTCTTAATATCACTTTGCTTCTTCTAAAAGGGAATCACAATTCTTTGTTTCACTGTTAACACAATTTATAATTTATCAAAATCTTGCATCTCTACAGTTGTTCTATTGCATCATAACCTTGACACAAATACTGCTCACTGTACACAAATAACTCCGACAACTGTCTAAAACTGTTCCAACACTCAACTCTTTTTGCTTCAACACGACTGCTTCTGGCCGACCCACTTATATAGCCAAGAATTAGGTGCTGGTGATTTCTCTGGAAATACACGTTTTCTCGAAGCTTCTCTTATTATCTAGAACTAACCTTTATTCCTGACATGTTTGTCATCTTTGTTTACAGACCACATAGTGGTGTGAGGTAGTCAACTTTGGTTCTCCCTTGCCAGCAGCTGGCATCACAATATCAAAGAACAGACCAAATTAAAACACATATAGCAATGATTGAAGTCCTGTTATTTCTGGAAGTACACTGAATGCTGCATAACAATATAACTACTAACAATGCCAACACCAGCTCTCCCCTGCCACTGAGTAGACTGGTAGAGTGGATCATCTTTATTCAGAGAAATATGGCATATTTGGATAAGGAATGAAAGTAGACACAAATTTGCTCTTAAAGGCAATGTTTTGATGCATTTCATGGAGCTTTATATAACAAAAAATACTAGCTTCATAAATAGTATTTGGTTTTTATGAGCCAATCCTGTCTTCATTGACTGAAATTAATTTTGTACTAAAATGTTTGTTACCTGTCCGATTAATTCTGATTGAGGATAACCAAACATCAAATGAGTAAAGTGATGGTTACAACTCTCTATTGTTCCAACATCGGAGATGACAACCAATCCACTCATATTTGCAAAAACCTGTAAGGAAAAATAATGAACTCTTACTACACTGAAATAAC
This sequence comes from Tenodera sinensis, assembly GCA_030765045.1. NCBI lineage: Eukaryota > Metazoa > Arthropoda > Insecta > Mantodea > Mantidae > Tenodera > Tenodera sinensis. The sequence continues at coordinate 303,578,693 of CM060964.1, forward strand.
AGTTGCTAGCATAATAATCTCCATTAATTTTAAATTTATACACAGAATAAAATATAAAACCTATGACAAAAATGAAGAGTTTAAAACAGTGGAGTACCTATGTTTAAAAATCTTTAGTTAACACTTGTCGACCGACCAGCTGAGGATGGAGAGGAGCCTCTCCGAAACTAGTCTTGTAGGATTTTAAATTGAGTTGAACAACAAGTGTTTTTAAATCTTGACAAATGTTAACTGAAGATTTTAAGAATATACAATTTTGTACACTGGATTTGTCACATTAAAGACTATATCTCCGTGCATAAAGATTGAAATATGTTTCTTCATAAGGCGTTGTTTTACATACCCAAACAATAACAGAATATAATACTGAGTTTGGATTATCAACATCCTTCTTATCATTGATTTGCTCACTTATCCTCAGGATAATGGAAAGGCGGCTCCATCTGTTGTGCGACCAGTAGCTTTTTGTTTTTTGACTTCCTGTAAATTAAAAAGAAAACATTAATGGTGTCAACTTCTGCTAGCAAGAAACAACCTCAAAGCAATGAAAAACTTCAAAATGTTAAGTATGAAAAATAATAACAATTCAATAGCCTTTGTAAATTAAAAACAGCCTGAATAATAACCAAGAACTGGACCTCAATAATCAGAATTTGTTTTGCTGTAACTTTTATAGATATCCCAGTGTTTTCTGGTTTGTGATCTTTATACAAAAAGGCAATGCATGGTGACAGAAAATCTGATGTGAGATGGCAGGATAATCACACAATGAGAATTGATCTCTGATTGACTAGCCTTCTTATGCTTGATATAGACATAAACACAAAAACAGCAGGTGTGGCCAACCTATTTTGAGCTTGGGCCAGTAAAATTTAACTAAATTGAATTAACAATCATTATGATTATTATATAAGTATTAATAAGGTATTCAGGTTAGTGTAGCTGTAGGCCAATACTTAAAACAATCTATCATTCGTAAATTGTTATTGCTTATTATTTTAAAAGAACATCATGTACTGTTTTTTAAATTAGCATGAAATGAAACACTAAATTATAATGGAAATGTTTGTTATTACACTATTTAATGAGAATATTCCAACAAATTTTGAAGATCTATAATGTTAATGTGACTTTTCGACTTGCTTTTCATTTCTCAATATTAGGTATAATTTTTTATACGCACAGAACAATTATATTAGCAAGATGTGCAGCTGCAATAGATGAACTTAACTTATTCTTCATAACATTCATGGCAGAAACAGTTTTCTCACAAATATACAGGGTGGGAGGTGAATAAATGCAAATAATTGTATATATAGTACAGAACAACGTGTATAACACATATGTGTGTCTCGGTTTGTCCGATTGCTAATAGCAATGTCACAAATGATTCACAAAGTTAAGGATACCATGTTTTTGAGCGACCCTGCACCAAAGAACTTGCAATATCACTAAGATAAATGAAGCTTTTAGTTTCTAATTTGTTTTTACTTTAAATTCTTGTTGCTTCACTGTTAATAGCTTCATTATTTCCGTATTTAAAATTACTATTCCTCTAAAGTAAGAACAAATTAGAAACTAAAAACTTCACTTATCTTAGTACGATTTGCTGCTGACCCTGGGGTTTCAAGCTGTGTCCAGCTCATTCTCAATATGGCTTTGAGAATGAGCTGGACACAGCTTGAAACCCCAGGGTCAGCAGCAAATCATACTAAGATAAGTGAAGTTTTTAGTTTCTAATTTGTTCTTACTTTAGAATCTTGTTGCTTCACCATTAATAGCTTCAATTTTTCCTTATCTACTATTCCTTGTTGCGCTGGATTGAGAGGTAGAACTGGAACTTAAAAATTCAATGCCACAGCTGGGATTTGAACCACAAACCTTCCACTTACCAGGCAGGTTGCTCTACCATTGAGCTACTGTGACAAACTACGAGACTGGCATTCAATTCTCAAACCAGTTCGTATTTTTCCTAGTAAACCACAAAGGAAGTCTCACATCAGAGACAATTACCTCAATGGTGACTTACTATTGCAAGTACTTTATGTCCCAGGATTAAATAACCTTCAGATGGTAATTATTATTTATTTATGCCAACAAACTTACTGTTGGTGTTTTTAAACACACAAGCTGTGTGTGGGCAAAGTTTAAGAGGTAGAACCGGAACTTAAAAATTCAATGCCACAACTGGCAGTTTGTCACAATAGCTCAGTGGTAGAGCGTCCGCCCGGCAAGCGGAAGGTCTGTGGTTCAAATCCCAGTTGTGGCATTGAATTTTTAAGTTCCGGTTCTACCTCTTAAACAATAGTTAATATTAAATAAACTAGTAAGAAACAAAACTCCTAAAAACTGGAATCATGTCTTGCCCTTTAAATGTTTACAAATACGAGTATTCAGAAGGTACCTTTTGAAATTGTAAATAAATACCTGTAAGATTACCAAAGTTTGATTGATGCTTCTGATCAAAGTGACGTTTGATATTGTAATGCTTTATATTTGCAAATTGAAATCTGCATATTAAGCAGCAAACTTTCTGTTCCTGTAACTTACAAGAAATTCTCTCTACCACTCTTCATGAAACAGCAATACTCACTGCTCAATGAGGCATGTCGGAATATCAACAGCAGTGAAGGGGGAGGGATGGCCGATGGAGTGAGGCAAGATAGCGAGAATGTGAGTGGTCCAGTTGAGCCAATTTTGCCCATGCCTGGATTTGACTATCACATTAGCTTATTGCATGTCTCTTATTCCTACAACAAAATGAATACATGGTGGTTAATCTGGTAGATGTTATTTTATGCCAACCAACTTACCGCTGATGTTTTCAAACACACAAGCCGTGTGTGGGTAGTGCCTGACAGACAAACCTTCGAGAGGTAGAATCAGAAGTAAGAGCCCGATTCTACCTCTCGAAGGTTTGTCTGTTAAACAAGAAGAAATAAGAACAAGCTTTTGTTGAAATAGCTTGTGAAGAGTGTGTAGAAAAAGCCATGTGAATGCAAACATCAGATTTTTCTTATGCATACATTTTAAACCAAATTTAGTTACTGAATAGGAACTTTTATGATACAAGCTATGATTCTACCATTAAATATAAGAATTTCTATGCTTCATGGTTACATTGAAATGCATCATATTCTAAAAAGAACTGATGTGGGCACTCACATGCCATTCTCTTCCCACTCCTGTATGAACTATCTTAAAAATGCTTATTCCTCTACTTCATGATAATTGAGATAAAATTATGTGCAAATGGCTTTATTATTTATTTCCTTGTATGTATAATGTTAATAGCAGAATACACTATGCTGAAGTGATAGTCAAATCTTTTAAGAGCTGGTCAGTATTCGAAGACTTTGACATTCTGTTCTTTTTGCATAGCCAGGACACATAAAAGATTATAACAACGTCTGCAGTTCAAATCCCAGTTGTGACAGTGAATTTTTTAGTTCTGATTCTACCTCACAAACATTGTCCACACACGGCTTGCATGCTTAAAAATACCAGCAGTAAGTTTGTTAGCTTAAATAAATAATAATGACCTATTTGAGAAAAGTATACGTATTTCAAAATTCATACAAATCACAAGGAATATATTAGAACTTGTTACATCCACAAAAGAAAAAACAAAACAAAAAAAAAAACAAAAAAAAAAAGAAAGAAAGAAAGGAAACAAATAGTGTGCGTTACTGAGATCTACATTGTTTTAAAAAATTGTGGATCCCTTGTGGCTTTTGAAACCCTAACATTAATATTGGGAAGCAAGAAGGAGAATGATTTTGCTATTAACTCCTGTTCATTAGATACCTACACATGCATTTTTTTTTTCTTTTTGGTAGTAAGATTTTCTAGATGTGTTACACTCATATGACTTACTGTGCACTTGTACCGACCATTCTTACAAACTCTTATTCCTATATCTTCTTCGCATTAGTTGAGATAACCAGTTGCAGCAATTATCTTATTGCTTGAGAGGTAGAACTGGAACTGAAAAATTCAATGCATTTTTCAGTTCCAGCTCTACCTCACAAACATTGCACACACACAGCCTGTGTGTTACAAAAAACCATCAACAATAAGTTTTTGGCATAAATAAATAATAATTACTGTCTTATTCTTATTTTCTTGTAGGTGCAAGGGGAACATGGGAATACAGTGAGGAATGAGCGATAGTCGAACCCTTAAAATATCTCCGAAATGTTTCACTCCACAAAAAAGTGCATTAGGACATAAACTGTGTGTTTTAACGAGATCTTCAGTTTTGCTTCCTCTTCTATGTATAGTAAAGTAGAAGTAGTATCATATTCACCCAAAAATTTGATGTCTAGATTTCACTGGAAATATATGTTTTGAGGCCACCTGAATCCAAAAAGCATTTTTAGAAAAAGGTCCATGTGTTTCTGTGTGTCTGTGCCTCAGCCTATAGACAGTATAACTCAAAAACAAAAAGTCGGTTGAAAACCAAATTTTGTATTTCAAGGATGCAACACAAAGATTTTAATGCTCTACCCTAAACTACCCTTTACATGGAAAATTTTTTGAAAATTTTTATTTTCTTGGAAATGGCTCTAAGGATTTTGATAAAATGCCATATGTTTGAGATATTTTTATGACAAATGAAATGTATGTCTTTAATTTTCTGGCTATAGCCCATGTAGTCCTATTTACTCTGGATGACATTTGCATAACTGATAAACCATAAGAGATATACCAAATCTTACTGTACAAAAAATGTAGATCTTGCTAAAATACACAATTTATGTTGAAAGACATTTTTTTGTAGAGTGAGCCATTTTGGAGATATGCTTTGTTATTTGTGTGAGTTTTGGAGAACTTAAACTTCTGTCAAATTGAACATCATTAGTCATTTCTTTTTATATGTTAACCATGAAAAGAGAACGGAATTTGAAAGCCTTAAAAGATTTGACTATCGCCCAAAGCCTACTGTATTCCCATATTCCTCTAGCACCTGCAAGGAAATAAGCAATGTCATTTCTGCAAATGTTTACCTCAACTAACACAAAGAAGATACAGGAATAAGGGTTTGTAAGATTTTTTGTATGGTAAGATTTGGTCTATCTCTTACGCTTTATGAGTTATTCAAAAGCCATCAAGGGTAAACAGGGCTACAAAGGTTATAGCCAGAAAATTCAAAATATACATTTCATTTGTCATAAAAATATCTTAAATATATAACATTTTAACCAAATCATTAGAACCATTTTTGAGAAAATCAAAATTTCGAAAAATGTTCCATGTGAAGGGTAGTTTAGGATGGAGGAATTGTCTTCAAAATCTTTAATCCTTCAATCCTTCCTAATCAACAAAATATGTCCAATTTAGTGTTTTGTTCCAAACTGTTCACTCACTGGGGAATTGAACACAAAATGTCTCCACTCACTTCATTTCACTATAGTTGCCATCAACTCGCTCATTGTACCAGCAATATATGAGCTAACTCACTCCTCACTTGCTTCACCAAACCTGACCTGTTCACTTGCCAGACTTATACACTATCAAACCATGCAAGACTGATTTGCTTCACGAGAGCACTCACCATGGGAACTTTCTAAATAACAACAGTAATAATAGTGAGACAGAATATGTGGTCAGACCCAGAAAAAAAAAGTATCCATGTAAATATATATTGTAAAATTTAATTTAATTTTCATGTTGGTAAGGATTTGTTAAGTACAGAGAGTATTACACCATTGTTTCATTGTTTAAGAATATTATTTGTTTAATAACATCATTAATATTTAGTAAGTAATATGTTGAAATTTAATGTATATTATTATATTAATTATTAAAAGTAGAATAGACATCACGCTTGGTGACCACCCGGAAGTTGAAATTTCTCTACAAAATCAGAGTGCAAAGTGAAACAGGGAAATGCTCGAAAGACTTATTAATGCAGTGTATTTTCTAGGAGGGCAAGAGTTAGCCTTCCTAGGACATGATGAAACAGAAAATTCTGTCAATCCAGGTAATTATATCAAAATGTTAAAGTGGACTGGAAAATATGATCTTTTAGCAGAGAATTTAGAAACTGTTTTTAAAGGAATTTCCAATTGTATTCAAAATGATCTAATTCAGGCTATTGGTTCAGCCATTTTATTAGCTATAAAACAAGAAGTAGTAAATGTTCTTTCTGTGGCAATTATGGTTGATGAAACTACTGATGTGGCATTACAAAATTGTCCCATTTTATTATACTGTATGGTATATAGTGGGCTCCTTTTCTAATGACTCTTAAGCAAGTTAGGTTAGGATATATATTATTAGCACTTGCCTATGTTTCTGTTTAAAATTTCAAATACAACATTTTGAAATAATGTGTTTTTTTATAAATATTATAAACAGGAGACCTATTTCAGTTGTTTCACAGCGACGGAGCTGTTATGTATTTGGCTGCAAGTCAAAAATTATAATATGTTAATGACTTACACAAGATGCATACCCAACTTTCTTTGAAAACTAACCTGAATATTCAAGCACAACATTGGCATCAACTCAGAGGAATTCTGGTGAAAGATGACAGTGGAGTCTTCAGGAAGAGTCAGCATTCAGAGAATGGTGTGAAAAAAGTTAAAATTTTTTCATTTGAGAACTTTAAAAATGGCTTTAAAAGGAGAAATATAGTGACTTTATGGCAGTGCCTGATCCCATCATAAACTTCAAAGTGCCACTTTAGAAGTTACAGTGTTTTATAAAGCTGTATGGATAACAATGGAGTCTTTCATATGATTAGGTGAAGCAAAACTCTGCAATGACTGGTCTAAATTTGAAAATCTGGTAAGTCATTTAGCTCATTATGAACTATCAGTTTGTGATTAGACAGAGTATGTTGCACATGTATGTAGGTTACAGTCCACTGTGTAACAGGAGGAAGCCAAAAATCTGTGTGTATCAGCTACAACTTCTGTTAATGACACAAAAAAGATACCCTTGTGACTCATTTATATGTTAATGCACTAAGTTTTTTACCTATCCTGCTGCTTATATCTTTTTGTTAAGTAGCAGTAAGTTTAGTTTGTCCCATCCTTCTCACATAGGAAGAATTATTGCTGGTATAGGAAGTAACAAATCAGGGATTCTGAAACATTATACTTAAAACAGAATTTGTTCAGATCTTATTTAAATAGAATCCATAAAATTAGGTTAAATGGTTATAATTCTAAACCAGATGCAATTACTAAAGTTGTCCCATACGGTTGCTGCTTTATATATTTATAAATGTCTTGCCATATAATCTTAGCAAACAGTTAATAATAGCAATCTTTGCAGATGGTACTAGTGTGCTTAGATCTGAAAGTCACACTAGCAGTTAAGAAATTCTGTCAGTAAAACATTTGAACAGCTCCACATTTGAAGCAAATAAGCTATTATTATACTACAGTAAAACATATTTTATTCAATTTAAAACAAAGCATAAGCAAGTAAAAAGTAAATGAATTGACAATTATATTATAAGTATCTGATAGAACATTTCTAGAGTAGCCGTCAGGAACGATGGCGGTGACATAACGCACATGTAGGGGTAAGAGAAGCAGTGCTGCATTGCAATAATGTTAAAACTGTATCATATACTGATGACACATCTATAATTTGTTTGGGAAAAGATCAAGACAACTTAACTAATAATATACACTCAGGTACAGATGTAATACTTAAGTTTTTTGTTAATAACAACCTAGTTAATAATTTAAACAAGACAAGCATAATACATTTTAAAATTAGTAATTGCATGTACAACAATATGAAAATTGAAATTGGAAAAGAAGAAATAGATACAACAGAAGATCACTTATTTCTAGGATTTCACATTGACAAAAACTTATCATGGACAAAACATGTAAATTATATATGCAAGAAAATAAGTAAGGGTGTCTATCTATTAAATTATGTGGCACACTATTTGGATAAACCTAATTTAAGATTGATTTATTATGGAATAATTTATTCTCATTTGAATTATGGTATTGAATTATGGGGTACAATGTCTAAAGAGAATTTAAAACAATTATTGGTATTACAGAAGAGGTGTGTAAGGATTGTTTGTTCATTAAAATCAAGGGATTCATGTAGAGAAATTTTTAAAAAAGAAAGAATTCTTACAGTGGTTGCCATTTTGTTTTTATTTACCACGAGAATACTTCCATGTTCCGAAGATACCACACTATCAGATGTTTCCTCTCCCTCCCTCATGACCACTCCCTCCCGCACACTCTCCTCATTGCTTTGCATCCATGCCTTCTTCCCCTTCTCCGCCTTCTTCAGTAACACAATTCTTCTTCCATCTGTTCTTGCATCATCACTCATTAACTCCGTCATCAACCTTGTTGACACTACTCCGTCCACACCAGCACATGCTGCAGCAGCAGCAGCAGCAGCTGATTTTCTAGGTGACGTCACTTCAGCCCCTGACATCGAAGCGTGGACCTCATGTTAACTACAACAGATATTGTTTCAAAAATTAAAAAACAACTTATAGAAGACCCAAGTTCTGGTCACAGAGCAGTAATTGCTGATATAAAACTAAATATTACAAATGTCCGTCCACATCACAGGAATCTGTATTGGAACTTCAGAAAGGCAGATTGGAACAAATATAAAACTGAACTGGAATATAAATTTAAAGAACAAACAAACTCACAGCTGCATGACTAACCAGATCATGTGAACAAAAATTTCTGTAAAATCCTAGAAGCCACAAAAAAACATATTCCTCGTGGAAGAATAAACAATTTCAAACCCTCCCATGGTAATTATTATTTATTTATGCCAACAAACTTACTTTTGGTGTTTTTAAACACACAAGCAGTGTGTGGGCAAAGTTTGAGAGGTAGAACTAGAACTTAAAAATTCAATGCCACAACTGGGATTTGAACAACAGATCTTCTGCTTACCGGGCGGATGCTCTGTGGTTCAAATCCCAGTTGTGGCATTGAATTTTTAAGTTCCAGTTTTACCTCTCAAAATATATCTAAATGTAAACAAGTACACCATGGCTTACCACAAGGCACAGCGCTCAGCACTACACTTTTTAATATATTTATTAATGATCTGCCACAACAAATACACGAATTAGGTGTGAAGTGTGCACTATTTGCCGATGACTTAGTAATGTGGACTTCAAAACCAAAAAAAAAAAAGTTGTTGTTGTTGTTGTTTTCTAGTGCCTTGCATCTGTCAATGAAGGCATTAGCATTCGTGCTTTCCAATACTTTTGAAAATGGAGAAAATGTAAAGTATAATAAAAATGAGCAAATATTAATGATAGTATATTAGGAATTACACAGGAAGGGGATGTTAATACTTCAGAATTCTAGATGGTTTTCTTTTATAGCAGAATTATGATGTACAAACAGTAAATCATGCCATGTTGACGATAGGGTGCAACATGCTGGGGGAAGTCAAATGTGTAGTCTGGCGACAGTTTTCAGGTATAGCTTCATAGATCCTAAGCGTTTTGTCGTTGCTTTGCAATTCAGCCAAAGCTTCACTTCTCTTCTTACAAAAAGCCTTCTTCTGCAATGCTTTTTGGTTTAAAGAGTCTCGATCCCTTGGCTATGTTTTGTATCATTGGACCCTATGAGTTATTCATGTCAGGATGCCAGTGTTTGTTAATCTCACGTTGGCACTTCTGCTGATGGAGTGGCATAAACAAGTTGATAGTAAGGTACATAAACATAGAGATAGTGGATGAAGCAAGCACTTAATTTTCTGCCACCACATAGGAAAGCTTGTTGTATAAATGTTGTAGAAAATGTAAAAGAATTTAGCTTAACTGCTACAAGAAATACTCCACAGAATGGAATATACAGAGTACATAGAGAGAACATATCTTTGTAATAATTTCAGTAGTTCTACAGAAAATTGCTCATGAACTTGACATAGCTTAGTGTAGCGATATTAAGACATTTAATTACCCCTTAAACATCACTGCTGAACTCTTTACCTTGCTACCGGTATCAGTACTTTAATTAAATTATTGTAATATCTACATACACTGCCGCTCAAAAAGTTTCCAGACACCCAGTGGAAGTGATGCAATTTAGAATTTAACTTGAATAAGAACCTCTGTTTAGAGATCTTAAGCAAGCATATCTTATCACAAGTTCATAAAGATGTCTCAGCATTGTAAACAGACATTGGCCCTCCATGATATTGTTATACATGCCACTCAAGCTGAGTCATTTATGTGCAGGTGCAGAGTGAGAATAATTTTGCCGACACATTAAGTTGCATGTTCTCAGTTGTGAATCACTTTGTCCTATGCAGTGCCCTGAAAGATTGTACAGTATGTACGCGTGAGCGCCTGCAGGAGGCTGAGACAATCTGTAAAGATAAATACACGGGAGGGCGTGTGTCGTTGCACTAGCTTTATCGCCTTGTAAGGGGCAATAGCCTCAGCGGTGTAAATTGATGTCTCGTCAAATAAGCGCCACGAGTGTTTGGCCTTTGTGTTCCATACATACATACATACATACATACATACATACATACATACATACATACATACATACATACATACATACATACATACATACATACATACATACATACATACATACATACATACATACATACATACATACATACATACATACATACATACATACATACATACATACATACATACATACATACATACATACATACATACATACATACATACATACATACATACATACATACATACATACATACATACATACATACATACATACATACATACATACATACATACATACATACATACATACATACATACATACATACATACATACATACATACATACATACATACATACATACATACATACATACATACATACATACATACATACATACATACATACATACATACATACATACATACATACATACATACATACATACATACATACATACATACATACATACATACATACATACATACATACATACATACATACATACATACATACATACATACATACATACATACATACATACATACATACATACATACATACATACATACATACATACATACATACATACATACATACATACATACATACATACATACATACATACATACATACATACATACATACATACATACATACATACATACATACATACATACATACATACATACATACATACATACATACATACATACATACATACATACATACATACATACATACATACATACATACATACATACATACATACATACATACATACATACATACATACATACATACATACATACATACATACATACATACATACATACATACATACATACATACATACATACATACATACATACATACATACATACATACATACATACATACATACATACATACATACATACATACATACATACATACATACATACATACATACATACATACATACATACATACATACATACATACATACATACATACATACATACATACATACATACATACATACATACATACATACATACATACATACATACATACATACATACATACATACATACATACATACATACATACATACATACATACATACATACATACATACATACATACATACATACATACATACATACATACATACATACATACATACATACATACATACATACATACATACATACATACATACATACATACATACATACATACATACATACATACATACATACATACATACATACATACATACATACATACATACATACATACATACATACATACATACATACATACATACATACATACATACATACATACATACATACATACATACATACATACATACATACATACATACATACATACATACATACATACATACATACATACATACATACATACATACATACATACATACATACATACATACATACATACATACATACATACATACATACATACATACATACATACATACATACATACATACATACATACATACATACATACATACATACATACATACATACATACATACATACATACATACATACATACATACATACATACATACATACATACATACATACATACATACATACATACATACATACATACATACATACATACATACATACATACATACATACATACATACATACATACATACATACATACATACATACATACATACATACATACATACATACATACATACATACATACATACATACATACATACATACATACATACATACATACATACATACATACATACATACATACATACATACATACATACATACATACATACATACATACATACATACATACATACATACATACATACATACATACATACATACATACATACATACATACATACATACATACATACATACATACATACATACATACATACATACATACATACATACATACATACATACATACATACATACATACATACATACATACATACATACATACATACATACATACATACATACATACATACATACATACATACATACATACATACATACATACATACATACATACATACATACATACATACATACATACATACATACATACATACATACATACATACATACATACATACATACATACATACATACATACATACATACATACATACATACATACATACATACATACATACATACATACATACATACATACATACATACATACATACATACATACATACATACATACATACATACATACATACATACATACATACATACATACATACATACATACATACATACATACATACATACATACATACATACATACATACATACATACATACATACATACATACATACATACATACATACATACATACATACATACATACATACATACATACATACATACATACATACATACATACATACATACATACATACATACATACATACATACATACATACATACATACATACATACATACATACATACATACATACATACATACATACATACATACATACATACATACATACATACATACATACATACATACATACATACATACATACATACATACATACATACATACATACATACATACATACATACATACATACATACATACATACATACATACATACATACATACATACATACATACATACATACATACATACATACATACATACATACATACATACATACATACATACATACATACATACATACATACATACATACATACATACATACATACATACATACATACATACATACATACATACATACATACATACATACATACATACATACATACATACATACATACATACATACATACATACATACATACATACATACATACATACATACATACATACATACATACATACATACATACATACATACATACATACATACATACATACATACATACATACATACATACATACATACATACATACATACATACATACATACATACATACATACATACATACATACATACATACATACATACATACATACATACATACATACATACATACATACATACATACATACATACATACATACATACATACATACATACATACATACATACATACATACATACATACATACATACATACATACATACATACATACATACATACATACATACATACATACATACATACATACATACATACATACATACATACATACATACATACATACATACATACATACATACATACATACATACATACATACATACATACATACATACATACATACATACATACATACATACATACATACATACATACATACATACATACATACATACATACATACATACATACATACATACATACATACATACATACATACATACATACATACATACATACATACATACATACATACATACATACATACATACATACATACATACATACATACATACATACATACATACATACATACATACATACATACATACATACATACATACATACATACATACATACATACATACATACATACATACATACATACATACATACATACATACATACATACATACATACATACATACATACATACATACATACATACATACATACATACATACATACATACATACATACATACATACATACATACATACATACATACATACATACATACATACATACATACATACATACATACATACATACATACATACATACATACATACATACATACATACATACATACATACATACATACATACATACATACATACATACATACATACATACATACATACATACATACATACATACATACATACATACATACATACATACATACATACATACATACATACATACATACATACATACATACATACATACATACATACATACATACATACATACATACATACATACATACATACATACATACATACATACATACATACATACATACATACATACATACATACATACATACATACATACATACATACATACATACATACATACATACATACATACATACATACATACATACATACATACATACATACATACATACATACATACATACATACATACATACATACATACATACATACATACATACATACATACATACATACATACATACATACATACATACATACATACATACATACATACATACATACATACATACATACATACATACATACATACATACATACATACATACATACATACATACATACATACATACATACATACATACATACATACATACATACATACATACATACATACATACATACATACATACATACATACATACATACATACATACATACATACATACATACATACATACATACATACATACATACATACATACATACATACATACATACATACATACATACATACATACATACATACATACATACATACATACATACATACATACATACATACATACATACATACATACATACATACATACATACATACATACATACATACATACATACATACATACATACATACATACATACATACATACATACATACATACATACATACATACATACATACATACATACATACATACATACATACATACATACATACATACATACATACATACATACATACATACATACATACATACATACATACATACATACATACATACATACATACATACATACATACATACATACATACATACATACATACATACATACATACATACATACATACATACATACATACATACATACATACATACATACATACATACATACATACATACATACATACATACATACATACATACATACATACATACATACATACATACATACATACATACATACATACATACATACATACATACATACATACATACATACATACATACATACATACATACATACATACATACATACATACATACATACATACATACATACATACATACATACATACATACATACATACATACATACATACATACATACATACATACATACATACATACATACATACATACATACATACATACATACATACATACATACATACATACATACATACATACATACATACATACATACATACATACATACATACATACATACATACATACATACATACATACATACATACATACATACATACATACATACATACATACATACATACATACATACATACATACATACATACATACATACATACATACATACATACATACATACATACATACATACATACATACATACATACATACATACATACATACATACATACATACATACATACATACATACATACATACATACATACATACATACATACATACATACATACATACATACATACATACATACATACATACATACATACATACATACATACATACATACATACATACATACATACATACATACATACATACATACATACATACATACATACATACATACATACATACATACATACATACATACATACATACATACATACATACATACATACATACATACATACATACATACATACATACATACATACATACATACATACATACATACATACATACATACATACATACATACATACATACATACATACATACATACATACATACATACATACATACATACATACATACATACATACATACATACATACATACATACATACATACATACATACATACATACATACATACATACATACATACATACATACATACATACATACATACATACATACATACATACATACATACATACATACATACATACATACATACATACATACATACATACATACATACATACATACATACATACATACATACATACATACATACATACATACATACATACATACATACATACATACATACATACATACATACATACATACATACATACATACATACATACATACATACATACATACATACATACATACATACATACATACATACATACATACATACATACATACATACATACATACATACATACATACATACATACATACATACATACATACATACATACATACATACATACATACATACATACATACATACATACATACATACATACATACATACATACATACATACATACATACATACATACATACATACATACATACATACATACATACATACATACATACATACATACATACATACATACATACATACATACATACATACATACATACATACATACATACATACATACATACATACATACATACATACATACATACATACATACATACATACATACATACATACATACATACATACATACATACATACATACATACATACATACATACATACATACATACATACATACATACATACATACATACATACATACATACATACATACATACATACATACATACATACATACATACATACATACATACATACATACATACATACATACATACATACATACATACATACATACATACATACATACATACATACATACATACATACATACATACATACATACATACATACATACATACATACATACATACATACATACATACATACATACATACATACATACATACATACATACATACATACATACATACATACATACATACATACATACATACATACATACATACATACATACATACATACATACATACATACATACATACATACATACATACATACATACATACATACATACATACATACATACATACATACATACATACATACATACATACATACATACATACATACATACATACATACATACATACATACATACATACATACATACATACATACATACATACATACATACATACATACATACATACATACATACATACATACATACATACATACATACATACATACATACATACATACATACATACATACATACATACATACATACATACATACATACATACATACATACATACATACATACATACATACATACATACATACATACATACATACATACATACATACATACATACATACATACATACATACATACATACATACATACATACATACATACATACATACATACATACATACATACATACATACATACATACATACATACATACATACATACATACATACATACATACATACATACATACATACATACATACATACATACATACATACATACATACATACATACATACATACATACATACATACATACATACATACATACATACATACATACATACATACATACATACATACATACATACATACATACATACATACATACATACATACATACATACATACATACATACATACATACATACATACATACATACATACATACATACATACATACATACATACATACATACATACATACATACATACATACATACATACATACATACATACATACATACATACATACATACATACATACATACATACATACATACATACATACATACATACATACATACATACATACATACATACATACATACATACATACATACATACATACATACATACATACATACATACATACATACATACATACATACATACATACATACATACATACATACATACATACATACATACATACATACATACATACATACATACATACATACATACATACATACATACATACATACATACATACATACATACATACATACATACATACATACATACATACATACATACATACATACATACATACATACATACATACATACATACATACATACATACATACATACATACATACATACATACATACATACATACATACATACATACATACATACATACATACATACATACATACATACATACATACATACATACATACATACATACATACATACATACATACATACATACATACATACATACATACATACATACATACATACATACATACATACATACATACATACATACATACATACATACATACATACATACATACATACATACATACATACATACATACATACATACATACATACATACATACATACATACATACATACATATATACGTGTGGGTGTCCGGTAGATGTGTTCATATGACAGAAATCGCCCCAAGCATCGCACCAATGGTAATGGCAGCTGTTTCCCCTCCGGCAATTGGCGGCGGTAAAGCTCGTAAAGACGTGTCAATTTCGGTAACAGGATATTGTGCGAATGTGTTAACAAGTGTGATATTTGACGGCAGCCCTGTATGAGCATGCAACCCTCTACGTCATAAGTCGGTCTGGGTGGCTCAGTTGGTTAGACGCTGGCCTACTGATCCCAAGGTCGCGGGTTCAAACCCGGCCCAGGCCGATGGTTTTTAAGTGTGCTTAAAAACGACAGCTCCATGGCAGTAGGTTTACTGGCATGTAAAAGAACTCCTGCGGGACAAAATTCCGGCACAGCGGCGACGCTGATGTGATCCTGGCAATTGACAGCGTCGTTAAATAACAAAAGATTCTTTTTTTCTACGTCATAAGACGGAAAGTATAATTTGTGTTGGTTCTTCGCTGGCCGTCCGGGTATATGGAATATTATGTTGTAGAGTTGGTAAAAGAACGATTCTACTTTATTCCGCACATCTTGCGTAGGGGTGGGGGCAAATAATAAGCCATATTCCAGGCGTGAGAATATCAAAGGCGGAAATAGTCTTAGTAAGACCCGGGGGTCTGTGCCCCAGTGTTGCGCGGTCATAGCCTTGAACAGTGCTTTTAAGGTATTAAGCGTAGCTAATACACGTTGAATATGTAGTGTGTAACTTAAGGATTGGTGTAAAAGTGCCCCTAAAAATTTGACTGTGAGAGTCGGCTGAAGGACATAATTTCGGAGGCGCAGGGAAAGACGTGATAAACGGGTCGCTTTATTAAAATGTACAAACCGGGTCTTACTTATGTAAACTGGGAGGCCGAGTCCTTCGAGGTACGCGATTATCTTGTGACAGTCTGTCGAAAAATTGTCCAAGCCTATAGGGCAACGGGGGGGGGGGGGGTGATTGTTTGATAAAGAATAATATCGTCAGCGTATTGTAGGACTCTGACGGCTACCGTTACCGCCGAGATGATGTCACCGACATATATGGCATATAACAATGGACTAATAGCCGATCCCCGGACTAGACCTTGCGATGTCTGTCTTATGTAGGCGTTTTGTCGGAACGGTGCAAGTGTGCATTGCCTATCGGCATGAAGCGTCGATATGATTTGGCGAATAGGCGTCGGGATCCCGACCGCCTGTAGCCGTTTCAGTAATATCGGGATCGACACCTGATCGTAAGCCGAAGTTATATATAGAAAGAGTGCCAGAATTTGGTTATTTGTGCGGAAGGCGATATTAACATCGGTTAAAAAGGTATACAGTGGGAAAGTGGTCCCATATCCTCTCCGGAATCCGTATTGCGTACTGGGCCACCGACTATTTCGTTCTAAGTAAAAACTGAGGCGGTCCTGGAGGATTTTCTCAAATACCTTTCTTATTGTGGTTAATAAGCCTATCGGGCGATAATCCGACGGAGCGTGACCCGTACATCCGGGTTTTAGGATGGGATGGATTATAATGGTTCGCCATGACGTTGTATAGATCCCCCGCGAAGTAGTTTGGTATACGCTGATGCTATTAAAGCGTACCATACCTCCGGAAGAGATTCCAAAAAGTTATAGGTGATCCCGTCGGCTCCCGGTGCCGATCGTCCGGTTTTTCTCATTATAGTTCTGCGTACCTCAGTTGCAGTATATGGTGTCAAAGAGTGGGTTCGACGTATCTATTTCCGTTGCCGTAAACGTCATGTTTTCGGGCACCGAAGTCGGGGGCCACCCGACTTAAAAATTGTTCCTGTAATTCGACCTGCCTGTTCATCGGTGAGGGCGGTAAAGCTGGGCGTGGTTTCTTGAACCAGGTCAACTGTTTCCATATCTGTGCGGTTGTCGTATCCGACGTAACGGAGTTGCAATATCATAACCATGATTGCCGTTTGATGCGGCGGAGCCGACGTCTCACGCGGGCCTTCGTTCTTCTGGCTACGAAGTAGGCCTCCTAGGTCCTAAGGTAATTGTCTCGAGAGTAAGCCAACCATTTTGCCGCGACCAACTAGGCACACTCGCTGTTCCACCATGGAGGTTTTCGAACCTTCGGCGACTTTATTTCCGTCCAGGGGTGATACTGATCCTGGTACTGGTGTAGTGTATCCTCGATCTGTTCGTATGTCACGTCGGTTTCCGAGAACTGATTGGTCGCGTGGTTAAGGTACGAACGTAAACGTTCACGGCGCACCTCCCCTCGTCAACGACAATGATATATCGCGTGTCCGCCCCTCTGTCGAGGTACGTATTTAGTAAGAAAGGGAAAATGATCACTCCCCAGGGTCTGGGGGAGTTTCGACAAAGTCACATTGGGGTTTATGTCTGCTGTCACAAACATCAGGTCTGAGGACGAGTCCTGTTGTCCCGGAGTACCCTTTCTGGTGGTATGGTGTTAAGATATTAAAGTCCACGCATATTGTTCCGCCAGCTGGAGTAGGGGATGACGTTGGCGTTGTTGCGAAGATAGTGCCCGGAAATCTGTGATATTAAAATCACCGCAAATCACTTGTTGCTGTGTTTGGGGAGCCCGAAATTGCTCCCATTCCACCAAGGTGAAACGGCGGCCGGTCGCATAGACACCTACAATCGAGAGGTCCCTTAGAGTTATCCGTACAGCTTCCAAGTAGGGCGGGTACAGGATATCGGTATCCCAGTCCCGGACATACAGATTACTGGCGACACCGATGGCTACACCTCCACCTTGCGTCGCCCGGTCGTTACGGAATATTTGATACCCCTGGAGGCGAAATGGCTGGTGTAAATGTAACCAGGTTTCCACCAGTATTATGACATGAGGGTTAAACCTAGTTAAGTACCAATGCAGGTCTGCTAATTTATTATTAATGCTGCGCGCATTCCAATAAGCTATTCTTAATTCCGGCATAATTAATATGCGAATATCTCAGGTGCAGTTGTTGTTTCAAGGTTGTCAGTGTACATAGGAGATATTCAGGAGCTTCAGCCAATAATCTATCAAATGTACGTTGAATTTCCCGGAGGTCCCGACCCCGAGACCCCGGGGGCCACTTTGGGAGTAATCCCGTAACTGTATCTTCCCTCGGGACAGTTCTATCCAGCGTGTTTTTGTCTTTGAACGATGCTCTTTGCTCGATTGAGCCAATGTGCAATTCCCGGGTAGGAAGCGATTGTGGGACTCCTAGGGGGCCATTCTCCGTTGATGTAGAGGGAATGACGGAGGGGGTTCCCTCTGACCAGCGGCCATGGGGTGCCCACCTTTCCCGTAACCATTCCTGAACAGGAGGTGCCTGTTGTGTTTGGCATTGACGTTTGGCCGAATAGTTCGATGTACCCCACCCGGTCCTATATGAGTTAGGCTTCGATATTGTGGATCGGCTTCGATTCTCTGGTAGGTTAGTATGAACTCGTAGCTTACTCTGGCCATTTTCGGGCAAGAGGTCACGAAGGAGTATGGCAGTATCCACGTTTTTTATAGTGCTGGGTGGCACGATGCATTACTGTGCCACTAAGTGCCAGACCAGTAGTTTAAAGATATTGTAAAACGGAGTTAAGCTTTAATTATAACTAATGTATGAATGGATAAATACGATACCAGTCAGCCTTCTACATGATGTCTCGTGTCTTGTAACTCAAATTTTCTTATTTCGTGAGGTGTATAAAAGTTTATGTTTTTCATAACAATTTTTTCTTTATCTTCCAAGTAGAAGAATATACATAAGTTTTGTCTTGCGTGCCTAGTCGAATGAGACTAAAGGGAGGGGAATTGCATTCCCTTTGTCAAGTTAAATTTAGTTTTGTCAGAAAAATTAACCTCACTTTTCTATGTTCTGTTTTATTATATGTAACTTATTTAGTCAATACATGTATGTACAAACATTGTTTTTGTGTCAACCTTATTTTACAGAGTGCTTACAGCATACCTTGGTGAGATAGGGCAATATTGGAGATTCCCTTTCCCCTAATTCGATCCTCAAGACATAAGCTTCCTGTATAATATCCATATGTGCTTTCCCTTTCCCTTTATTTATTTTCCTTTAACATATCTCTGCCCAACCTGCTTGGCAGTTAATGGGGAAAGGGGTCTAGCAGTATTGTTATCTGTATGACTGAAGACCAGGCCTGGGTGGACGTAGCAACAAACACACTCAGAGACCTTATTTCTAAAAACGATTTTTACTTTCTCTACTGCATAAGTAGGGGAAGTATTATATTCCACCCATAAATTTGATATCAAGATTTCATCAGAAGTACACATTTTGAGACTTCCTAAATCCAAAAAGGACAAAGCATTTTTACAGCAGGGACTTGTGAGGGTGGAGGTGTGTGTGCTTGTGTGTGTTAATCTTATCGTGTAAATATAAACAAGCTCAATATATTGTGACAAATGACCAGTCCTGTTACTTTTTATGTCACTTTAGTTCTTCTCAAAATGAATCATAAAACAGCTACCTCCTTAGATCCACACTATCCCGTCCTACCTTGACAGTCAATGCCTTGACGCTGCTGCCAAATCTGACTTCCAGAGTACTATGACATTACCCAACATCCTCCAAGACGTTAACACATTGACAGAGAACTTCTGCCTTCCCACCAAGTTCTTCCATATCTTCCTTCATGCAGATCAGTTGCCCATCAATATTTGCCAAGAGCTCTGTCTATCTTCTCCATCATGGATTTCATTTTTGTCTTTATTTCTTCTATTACACAATTCAATGTTGTTACTTCGCTTTCCAACTTCTCCATTCAGGATTTAATTTATTCCATTCCAGAGTTAACATGTTTCAATTCGGCAAGCATTTTTGTCTCCATATGCTGCACTCCAGCCAATGTATTTTCCAGCATTGCCTCCATTGTGGTTTTTGAATCCCACTGCTGACACCATAGTGATAAATTACGAACCTGGTTACTCTTAATATCACTTTGCTTCTTCTAAAAGGGAATCACAATTCTTTGTTTCACTGTTAACACAATTTATAATTTATCAAAATCTTGCATCTCTACAGTTGTTCTATTGCATCATAACCTTGACACAAATACTGCTCACTGTACACAAATAACTCCGACAACTGTCTAAAACTGTTCCAACACTCAACTCTTTTTGCTTCAACACGACTGCTTCTGGCCGACCCACTTATATAGCCAAGAATTAGGTGCTGGTGATTTCTCTGGAAATACACGTTTTCTCGAAGCTTCTCTTATTATCTAGAACTAACCTTTATTCCTGACATGTTTGTCATCTTTGTTTACAGACCACATAGTGGTGTGAGGTAGTCAACTTTGGTTCTCCCTTGCCAGCAGCTGGCATCACAATATCAAAGAACAGACCAAATTAAAACACATATAGCAATGATTGAAGTCCTGTTATTTCTGGAAGTACACTGAATGCTGCATAACAATATAACTACTAACAATGCCAACACCAGCTCTCCCCTGCCACTGAGTAGACTGGTAGAGTGGATCATCTTTATTCAGAGAAATATGGCATATTTGGATAAGGAATGAAAGTAGACACAAATTTGCTCTTAAAGGCAATGTTTTGATGCATTTCATGGAGCTTTATATAACAAAAAATACTAGCTTCATAAATAGTATTTGGTTTTTATGAGCCAATCCTGTCTTCATTGACTGAAATTAATTTTGTACTAAAATGTTTGTTACCTGTCCGATTAATTCTGATTGAGGATAACCAAACATCAAATAAGTAAAGTGATGGTTACAACTCTCTATTGTTCCAACATCGGAGATGACAACCAATCCACTCATATTTGCAAAAACCTGTAAGGAAAAATAATGAACTCTTACTACACTGAAATAACAGTTGCTAGCATAATAATCTCCATTAATTTTAAATTTATACACAGAATAAAATATAAAACCTATGACGAAAATGAAGAGTTTAAAACAGTGGAGTACCTATGTTTAAAAATCTTTAGTTAACACTTGTCGACCGACCAGCTGAGGAGGGAGAGGAGCCTCTCCGAAACTAGTCTTGTAGGATTTTAAATTGAGTTGAACAACAAGTGTTTTTAAATCTTGACAAATGTTAACTGAAGATTTTAAGAATATACAATTTTGTACACTGGATTTGTCACATTAAAGACTATATCTCCGTGCATAAAGATTGAAATATGTTTCTTCATAAGGCGTTGTTTTACATACCCAAACAATAACAGAATATAATACTGAGTTTGGATTATCAACATCCTTCTTATCATTGATTTGCTCACTTATCCTCAGGATAATGGAAAGGCGGCTCCATCTGTTGTGCGACCAGTAGCTTTTTGTTTTTTGACTTCCTGTAAATTAAAAAGAAAACATTACTGGTGTCAACTTCTGCTAGCAAGAAACAACCTCAAAGCAATGAAAAACTTCAAAATGTTAAGTATGAAAAATAATAACAATTCAATAGCCTTTGTAAATTAAAAACAGCCTGAATAATAACCAAGAACTGGACCTCAATAATCAGAATTTGTTTTGCTGTAACTTTTATAGATATCCCAGTGTTTTCTGGTTTGTGATCTTTATACAAAAAGGCAATGCATGGTGACAGAAAATCTGATGTGAGATGGCAGGATAATCACACAATGAGAATTGATCTCTGATTGACTAGCCTTCTTATGCTTGATATAGACATAAACACAAAAACAGCAGGTGTGGCCAACCTATTTTGAGCTTGGGCCAGTAAAATTTAACTAAATTGAATTAACAATCATTATGATTATTATATAAGTATTAATAAGGTATTCAGGTTAGTGTAGCTGTAGGCCAATACTTAAAACAATCTATCATTCGTAAATTGTTATTGCTTATTATTTTAAAAGAACATCATGTACTGTTTTTTAAATTAGCATGAAATGAAACACTAAATTATAATGGAAATGTTTGTTATTACACTATTTAATGAGAATATTCCAACAAATTTTGAAGATCTATAATGTTAATGTGACTTTTCGACTTGCTTTTCATTTCTCAATATTAGGTATAATTTTTTATACGCACAGAACAATTATATTAGCAAGATGTGCAGCTGCAATAGATGAACTTAACTTATTCTTCATAACATTCATGGCAGAAACAGTTTTCTCACAAATATACAGGGTGGGAGGTGAATAAATGCAAATAACTGTATATATAGTACAGAACAACGTGTATAACACATATGTGTGTCTCGGTTTGTCCGATTGCTAATAGCAATGTCACAAATGATTCACAAAGTTAAGGATACCATGTTTTTGAGCGGCCCTGCACCAAAGAACTTGCAATATCACTAAGATAAATGAAGCTTTTAGTTTCTAATTTGTTTTTACTTTAAATTCTTGTTGCTTCACTGTTAATAGCTTCATTATTTCCGTATTTAAAATTACTATTCCTCTAAAGTAAGAACAAATTAGAAACTAAAAACTTCACTTATCTTAGTACGATTTGCTGCTGACCCTGGGGTTTCAAGCTGTGTCCAGCTCATTCTCAATATGGCTTTGAGAATGAGCTGGACACAGCTTGAAACCCCAGGGTCAGCAGCAAATCATACTAAGATAAGTGAAGTTTTTAGTTTCTAATTTGTTCTTACTTTAGAATCTTGTTGCTTCACCATTAATAGCTTCAATTTTTCCTTATCTACTATTCCTTGTTGCGCTGGATTGAGAGGTAGAACTGGAACTTAAAAATTCAATGCCACAGCTGGGATTTGAACCACAAACCTTCCACTTACCAGGCAGGTTGCTCTACCATTGAGCTACTGTGACAAACTACGAGACTGGCATTCAATTCTCAAACCAGTTCGTATTTTTCCTAGTAAACCACAAAGGAAGTCTCACATCAGAGACAATTACCTCAATGGTGACTTACTATTGCAAGTACTTTATGTCCCAGGATTAAATAACCTTCAGATGGTAATTATTATTTATTTATGCCAACAAACTTACTGTTGGTGTTTTTAAACACACAAGCTGTGTGTGGGCAATGTTTGAGAGGTAGAACTGGAACTTAAAAATTCAATGAAGTAATTAATTAAAAATTAAGTTCCAGTTCTACCTCTCAAACATTGCCCACACACGGCTTGTGTGTTTAAAAACACCAACAGTAAGTTTGTTGGCATAAATAAATATTATGTGCTGGATATTTATATGATAAATGTTCTAATTCATATAATACTAAACAGAAATCAATTTGGTAAAATTCGTTTTTTGGATCTTTATTCTATCTTTAAAATTACATTTATTATGAATTTTTTTTCTGAAAGGTAACAGTTCAAGACATAGTAGTCCGGCATTTTTCACTCCAGTAGCCATACTTGGACTGGGCATTTAAACGTCGGGCAGACACCATCGACCTGATCGACGTGCGGCAGCAAGAGGGTTAAGAACCAGTATTACAAACATTGTTAGACTGGGAGATTAATTAAACCAAACCAAAAATTTAACTGCAAGCGTCTTTTTATAAACTTCTGGTTTGTTAAACCACAGTTCAGTAGTGCTGGTAAGCCTGAATGCTGAGAAAAGAAGACAATCACCGATCTTCTTTTTCTTACAGCACAACTAAATGCTATTGTACCTGTGCTAGGTTAGAAAAAAAAATTGAAATATTCTGGAATTATGGCCATTCATGATGAAAATTAAGTCGAATGTTAAATTAAGGTGATAAGACAGCCATTCGCAATGAAAAATAGTAGTGTTTGCAGTAACAAGTTTGATCTTTTTCTTACAGCACAACTAAATGCTGTTGATAACTAAAATGTAATGTTGGTAATGCTGTTGCTGTAATTAAATGCTGCTTGTAGCTTAGAAAAAAGTTTAATGCTCTAAAGTAATGGCATATTGGGTGAAAAATAATGATAACAGTTTAGCATTAAATAAATATGACCAATCAGAACAAAAAATAAGCTTTGCAGTAATGAAGCTCATTTTGCTTTGCATTTTGTTTGTACTAAACAAAGTCTGTTGCATGTATGTACACTTACTTCACACTACTTATTAATATTTATTTGTGTATCTATTATTCTACAAATTGTACATCAAAACTCATTTTTCTGAGAGGTAAAATAAGGACTGAAAAATTCAATGCCACAGCCAGGGTTTGAACCACAGACCTTCCGCTTCATGCGTGGCTGCTCTAGCCATTGAGCTACCATGGCAACTTGCCAGTATGGCATTAAATTCTCTAAGTCAGTGGTGTCAATCGTGGCCCTGAGTGGCAATGCCACAGAGAGCAAGTCGCCGTGCCCTGGGCATAGAGGGCCAGACCGTTAGAAACCAGTTCAGTGCAGTTTTCCGTGTGATGCAGGCAGAGCAATGGCTGCGTCCGAGAGCACAGACATGAGTCATTTGGATTCGCATGTTTCGAATGGGAAAACAATTCCTCTGTAAAGTTGTGGTAGTAGTATTCAGTACCTAATATGCAAACAGTATCTTGCATTAAAAATACAACATACAAAGTCATTATGAAATACACAAAGTAAATAATACAGCAGTTCAGCTGGAGCTGTTAGAAGTACGGTGTGATCGTCGCCTTCAAAAGAAATTTGACAATTATTCATACTCAGACACACTGATTAAATTTTACCAGAAACTTGACAATAGGGGTTACCCAAATTTGATTCCTAAGACAGCAAAAACTATGACAATGTATGGTAGTACCTACCTTTGTTAACAGGGTTTCTGCATAGCTCCTGAAAACTCGCCACAAAAACAGACTCTCGGATGGCAATTTGGCATCTAGTCTTAGAATCTGTCTTTGTAATATTATTGAGCCAAATTTTGAAAAGTGTGTGAATTCAAAAATATGCCAAGTGACTGGTCCTACAAATGTGTAACATGTGGTATTTTAGTTAGGTGTTCAGTAAGATTCTCTTAAATTCATTATGCAAACGCTTAACACTAAAACATGTATCTTTAAGGACAGCAGTTTTCAACCTACCTGTAGTTCTTCTCTTTAATTTTGGAGAAAATCGTCAACTCCTGTTACTAATAATGGTTCGTGTTATTTCACTTGTTTGAAGATAATCCAAGTAAATATTGTCATTTATGTTTAATCAAAATAGATAAGAATATCCATTTAAGGGATAACAGGATTTCAAAGCTGCCATTTAATTTTTGTATAAAATAGGTATATCTGATACAAGTTCGTATAAAAAACACTATTGTTAATACTGTATAATTATTCTGTTATTTATTTTGTTTATTTATTTATTCATTCATTTGAAAATCAATTTTGACATTTTTACATCTGGGATTGAAAAGTCTATCTTTAAGAGGTATGAAGAGCGTAAATGGTGTACTTCACAGTACGGGAATGCTAACCCAAGGGCTAGAGTAGGTTTAATAATACCTATAATTCAGCCTAATCATCAGAAAGTTGCAACTATGTTACTATTTTAATCAACTTGAATAACTGTCAAGTAGCTTTCTTTTACGCGTGAGAAGTATTGTTCCCCTTCATAGATCCAACTTGTATCTGTGCTATGCATCCTTGTAGGCAATTCTGAAGGAAAAAATTCATAATATATACGCACCTTAAGAAAGGTTTTATGCGTGGACGCAGTCAAGTTGCAAGTAAACAGGTATCAGGTGATAACGCTACTGGTGTTGATATGTATTACGTCATGCTTTGCCCTCAGCATTTACAAGATGCCCAGGGGAGCTCTCGGCGGCCTGTGACCTTGACATCACTGCTCTAAGTGATTCACATTTTCCCGGTAGACCACAAAAGAAATCTCTCATGACCCCCAAGGGCGACTTAGTCATAAGTACTTTATGATTCTACCTCTCAAACATTGCCCACACACGGCTTGTGTGTTTAAGAACACCAGCAGCAAGTTGGTTGGCATACAAAAATAACAACTACTCGTGTTTCTATTGACCATTAAGCTAATGTGGCAACCTGCCAGAATGGCACCAAATTCTCCAACCTATTTGTATTTCTCCCAGTAAACCATAAAGACAGTCTCACATCACAGAAAATTATCCCAATAGCAACTTGCTACAGTAAGTACTTTATGTCCCCAGATTAAATAACCTTTAGAGCCCATCTCTCAAACATTGCCCACATATGGCTTGTATGTTTAAAAACACACAATACACCTCATGTATGATAAAGAGGCCTCTCAGCAAAATTAAGCAGTCTTCTGTGCCCAATATAGAATGGTATGCTGAGAACCATAGCAGTTAAGGAGCATCCATAAAAAGAACTCAGCTTCATCAGGTACATTAAGTAAAATATTGAAAATTACAATCAGTGAAGCATGTTATACATGGAGGTAAACAGAGAAAATATGGAAATGTTGCCAAATATGGGCTTCCTGACATGCAATGTAGCTAAAGCATGCCTACTTGATTAAATTAAATTAAATTATTTTGTTGTTTAACGATGCTGTCAATTGCCAGGATCACATCAGCATCGCCGGTGTGCCGGAATTTCGTCCCGCAGAAGTTCTTTTACATGCCAGTAAATCTACTGACATGGAGCTGTCGTTTTTAAGCACACTTAAAAACCATCGACCGGATTTGAACCTGCGACCTTGGGATCAATAGACCAGCATCTAACCAACTGAGCCACCCAGACCGACATGCCAACTTGACATGAAGAAATACACTACTGGACAAAGAAGGTGACAACTATGAATCAGAGAGGAACACAGATAAGAGAACGGAAGCACGATCTAAAACTGGAACAGTGGAATAAAAGCACGAACCAGATAGTGGAATAATGTAAATAAAGGAGATGTAACAATAGCAGAAAGAGTTACAAAGTGCAGATTTCCTTTTTCCTCATTCCCCTTTAGCTGTTATTATTAATGGAAATCCGCATTTCAAACAACATTGAAATCATCAATAATTTGCCACAGTTATTTCCAGTAAAATCCGATGTTTACAACATTCCATTTATCAATGTACCACATCTACCTCTTATAAAACTTTGTATTTGTTTCATAAACCTACACTATAAATATATTCATATTGTACGGCTATCTACTGTATCTCATGCACAAATGCATGAGATTATGATTTTAGTTATTTCAGGTTATATGATTTATACCTCCAACATGCAACTTTGTATTTCTTTTATAAACATATATTTATGAAACAGATTCACATTTAAGGTTATCTACCTACTGCACAATTACATAAGCTCATAATTTCATAGTTATTTCAGGTTATGTGATTCACACATTAATTTATTTGATCGTAATACGAAGGGATCCTTATTTATTCTGTAATTATGGTGCTCAGTGTCACATTTGGGAGAAATTTTGAGTAAAATTGAGGAATGTATGTGCAAGTAAAATAGAGTTCCCTGCCTTCTAGTTGCTGAAATTCATCATTATGAATGAGAATCGAGTTCCTTACCTTCTTTGTATCTACGTCACCCATGTACATACATGCCGGAAGTTATCTCCATTCTAATCTTTACGCACTGCCATTTACACAATTCCAACAACATTCAAATGTTTTACTACTGCTCGCTACTTTAATTTCCCATACGTTGGTGCCCTGCATTACACGGTAACTAAACCCATTCAGCAACATTACCGAAAATATTACTTTTATTAGCTTTACAATAAGCAATATTTAATCAATAGCTTTATTACAACAAGGAAGGTGAGGGGAGAATGCAAAACAACAATATTCACAGTACTACCATATAATATAAAATATGGTTATAAATTTTTATATAACAAAAATTAAAAATAACAAAAGGTTAGTATTGACATCATTCTATGCCTAAACATACCTTTGGAAGGGTGTCATCATTTTCAGGTAGTTTGATTGCAGGTATGAGTACCCCTATGTCAGCACCTTCCAACTCTTCTTCATACTGGAATATAACTGCTGTCTCTGCATCAGCAGACATAATACAACCAGCTCTATCCATCACCAACTGAGAAACCAAACACACATCTATTAATATGAAGCTCAGTTGCAATATTTAACAGCAAATATGGTTACAATAACTTGAAGCAGTTTAAAAATGAAGATATTATGTCAGTGCATAAGTTTGTGTCATTCCTCATTGGGTTGATACCACTGCTTTGTTAAGCCTTTGTTTGTCATTATTCACTTGTGTTTGATTATTACCAACAGGAGCTTATATATTACTACAAGTTCATTTTAGCCATGTTCAAGACTAATCAGTATGGAGTATCAAATAGAGAAAAATGAACACTTCCAAAACATTTTACTCTTCAAGTTTAATCAAGGATCTGAGAAAGAAAACTCGACTTGTGTGATGAACTGCATTCTGAAAAACCTTTTCCTTTCAATTAAAACTACCTAAATGAGTAGGTTTACAATGATCCTTGCCAAATATGGCAGGAATTTGTACAAATTATAGAATGCAATCACAAAGCCATTGTGCACTATTTGCATTCACCGGGTAAGGTGCAAAATGTGGATACATGGGTACCGCACAAGTTAAGCTTAACCGGTTTTTAGAGAGCACCATATTTTTATGTTTTGGCAGTCACATCGCTCTCTCACAACCCCCAGAATGTCTGGAAGACCACACCTGTCATTGGTTTATGGGTCTCACCGACCTGACCGGGAGAGTTATCAAAATAAATTCACCGACCATGTCCTCTGATTACCAATCAGAGGACGTATACATGCCATGACAGGTCAGCATGTTAGGGGTTAAGGTTTTATAGAGAAATTGAGAGGTTGGAAAAATAAAGACTCCCTAGCCCTCAGGAACCCTAATAGCATTGGGGTCGGAAGAGAACAAGAGTTGACCAAGGTAAGGTCAGACAGAAAAGTTACAGTGAGGAGCAAAACACCACTCTGTCCTCTATGTGATCTGCAAGAGGAAATGGATTGAGACCACATTCAAATATGCCCGGCCACTTCTAATGCCCCATCCATCAGTGAAAAATATTGGAGAGCAGGAGGATTAATGACTTCATTGTCAAAAATCCAGCATTAGCTAACAACAATACATATTGCTTCAACAAATTTAAACATGAATAAACATCCGTTTTTAATGAGTAGCATGTAGGATGTCTGAACAAATGTGGTTACAAACAAATCTATTGAAAAAGTCTGCAATATTACTATCGCTGATCATCAAACCATATTTCACAAGGTTATAGAGGCCATAAGCATGCCAACAAGAATGACAATTCATATTTTAAGTTGAAAAATTTGTTGGCTAAATGGTTGCCACATTTGCTCACATTGGACAACAGTTGGGTGCGACTGTCAACTTCGAAGCTGTGTTTGGAACTACTTAAGTGAAATTCAGAGAACTGTTTGCTTTGAGTTGTATCCATTGATGACACCTGCATTTATCATCATACTCTGGAAACCAAGTAATAATCAAAACAATGGGTTACTTCCAATGAATCTGCTACAAAGAAGGCAGAAAAGTGATGGTGATGATTGGGATGCAAAGGTTGTCATACTCACTGACTTCTTCAAAAAAGGAAAAATTATTACTGGACAATACTACAGTTTTGGCACGGTTCAACAAGAAGTTGAAGGAGGCACCGCTCCATTTGTAAAAAAGGAATAATTTGTGTTTGAAGAAACTGGCACCTTTATTCCTAACCCGGTACTTACTGAACAACCACCGTATTGCTACCAAAAAATGAAACAATTAAAGATGCGGAGTATACAGAACAGCTAAGGTGAATCACTGTTGGTATTGAAAACAAAATACCTGGTAAACCTGTGTTGTTACTCCACAATAATGTACATCCACATCCAGCTAGAATCACCACAGATGAGTGGCATTGAGCTACCTGAACCCTGGCAGGTGGTCATTTACAAAGACAGTGATTACATCACTGAATGAATGCATGAGTGCATATTGATTTATGATGTAGTGTATCCTCTTGTTATTATGTATTGCTATGTATTTTATGTAATAAAAATGGCATGCAGATATGCATTGACCCAATAGAAACATGCAGAATAATGAGAGGTAGAACTGGAACTTAAAAATTCAATGTCACAGCTGGGATTTGAACCACAGACCCTCCGCTTACTAGGTGGATGCTCTAACCATTAAGCTACTGCGACAACCTGCCAGAATGACATTGAATTCTCAAACCAGTTCGTACTATTCCCGATAATAGTTATTTGCTGATCCACTCAGACTGGATTCAGGATGGGATAGCCCCATTCTTTGTGAGTAAACTGCTACTAAGTAGTGACTCTCCCACTCCAGGAATTCTAGCAAGCAGTACTTTATGTCCCGGGATTAAATAACCTTCAGATGGTAATTATTATTTATTTATGCCAACAAACTTACTGTTGGTGCTTTTTTTAAACACACAAGCCAAGCCATGTGTGGACAATGTTTGAGAGGTAGAACTGGAACTTAAAAATTCAATGCCACAGCTGGGATTTGAACCACAGACCCTCCCCTTACTAGGCGGGTGCTCTAACTATTAAGCTACTATGACAACCTGCCAGAATGTCATTGAATTCTCAAACCCGTTCGTACTATTCCCGATAATAGTTATTTGCTGATCCACTCAGACTGGATTCAGGATGGGATAGCCCCATTCTTTGTGAGTAAACTGCTACTAAGTAGTGACTCTCCCACTCCAGGAATTCTAGCAATGCAAGGATGAACAACCCATGGTGTGCAGGCCGTAAGTCCCTGCAATGGAGCTTGCTCAACGATTTTCTACAAAGTTAAAAGTGGGTTAAACCAGTACCAAAGTCTTGAACGTTTGTCACAGGCTATTGGAGACATTGCTCCTTCACATGTCATAGTTTTTTGGTGGTTTCAGGAATATAAAAGGTCCCAAACATGAGAGGAGCACACGTCTGGTATCGGCAGTGACTGAAGGAAATATCACATTGTTGAGAAAAATTACTCATGAAGATAGTTGCATAACATTTAAAGAAATTAAGGCATCATTGCAGATTGGATTGCCAGCAACTTTGAAAATCCTCCATGAATTCCTTCTTATGAGGAGGGTCACAACCCGATGAGTGCCACACAATTTGACAGAAGAACAAAAACACACCTGTGTTGAATGGTGTGAGAAAATGCTGACAAGACCTGAAGGAGGGGACTCCAGATGGGTTTCTGACATCATCATAGATGATGAAACCTCACCAAAGTGTCCACAAGAAAATGGCAGCCTCATTGGTCTCAAAGGGTGGTCTTGTGGCAACCACTTCTCTGGAGGAGCAAAGCACAGTTACTGCTAATTGGTACACCGCAGTTTGCTTGCCAAAAGTTCTTGCCAAGTTCTTGCCACGCAGGGACTGTGAGGGATCCTTCTCCATTGCAACAACACGTCCGCACACACAGTCAACATTACCATTCAGCTCCTAAGTCTACAGAGGTCAAACTTATGATCCATCCACCTTATGGTCCCAACTTGGCCCCATGTGACTTATTTCTGTTCCTGATGATAAAAAGATTGCATGCCTGGAAAGAGCGAAAATGCTCTCTCACAAGCTTCTGGCTACCTGCGTGCCGTGGGTTGTTCCTTCTTGCACTGCTGGGATTCCTGTAGTAGGAGACTCACTACCTGATACCAGTTTACTCACAAAGGATGGGCTATCCCATCCTGCATCCAATTCGAGTGGATCGGCTTTAATTTTTTCACATCTCAAAACTTTCATGCTGGCCCTCGTATTCATTTGTATTCAAGCTTCTGCCCCTCCTCAATATATGCTCAGTAAAAGAACATTTTCTAACAGAGAGATGGGGGTATAGATCCTTATTAGAATTCAAGAGAGAGAATTGGGGACAGAGGATTAGTAATACATTATAGGAAGCATTAAGTATCCAAGACACTCAGAGAATTTAGGAAATTGTAAGAAAAATGTATAAAAAAAGTACCCAAAGGAATAATATTGTGGTTCAGACTTGGTGTGAGTATTTCAAGGGATTACTGGGTGATAGTTGAATTAAAGACTATACGATAAGGATTGGACTAGAGATGAGGGCAGTGGAAGTTCTTGATTCAGAATGTATAGACCAGGAAATATTGGAGGTAGTTAGGAATCTGAAAAGTAACAAGGCATGTGGAATAGATGGGATACCGGGGAAACGGCGGAAGGTCTGGAGCGAGGATGGGAATAGAAGGGAAGTATTAAGGAAAATGTTTTAACTATATTTTGAGGGAGGAAAGGTGTCAAAATCATGGAAGAAGAGTATTGTGGTGCCAATTTACAAAGGAAAAGGGGAGTTTGATAATCCTACTAATTACAGAGGGGTAAGTCTGTTAGCAATATTACGGAAAATGTACACTGGGATACTGGCAATAAAGTTACAAGATTGGGCTGAGCAAGAGGATAGGATTTCAGAATTCCAGGCAGGTTTTAGGAAGGGAAGGAGGATAGTCAACAACATACTTGTCATC
Organism: Tenodera sinensis; assembly: GCA_030765045.1. Taxonomy (NCBI): domain Eukaryota; kingdom Metazoa; phylum Arthropoda; class Insecta; order Mantodea; family Mantidae; genus Tenodera; species Tenodera sinensis. The sequence goes on from CM060964.1 coordinate 303,614,601, forward strand.
AAGACAATAGTGGATAAATATCTGGCACTAAAAGGGGGAAGAATTTATATGGTTTTTGTAGAACTGGAGAAGGCATTTCATACAATACCTAGAGAGACGCTTTGGTTGAAGCTTCATTGGAAAGGAGTGAGTTGAAAGATGATTAAAGCAATTCAAAACATGTATACAAAAAATGTATATTTATAAAATGGGGGTGAATAGAGTTTCACAAGATATTGAGAAGAGGATAGGATTTGGGCAGGAGTGTAGGTTGAGCCCCATACTATTTAACTTGTTTATAAATGATGTACCTGTAAGCAGTGGGTAAAGAGAATGTATACTCATCTACATTAAATAATGGAGATATCCCAGGTCTTCTATTTGCGGATGATCTGGTGGTGGGGTCTACATCAATTGGGGGATTATCAAGAGCCATAAATGTTTTGGAGAGGTTCTGTAAAAGTTGGGGGCTTAAGATAAACTATAAGAAGACTAGGATTATGTTTTCAAAAAGGGGTATAAATTGAAAAGGGAAAATTGAGCACTTGGGGGTACAGTTGAGTAGTAATGGAAAATGGCAGTATCAAAAGAGAGTAGTGTTAGCAAAGGGTAAAATGGCCATGAGGGGGATCAGAGCTTGTGTTTCCAAAATTCTGGGGATACAAGTTAAATGGTTAGAAAGAGTGTACAAGGCAATAGTAGAGGCAAAAATGTTATATGGGATACAAATATGGGGATATGAAGAAGGGTGGCTAGGGGTGGATTTAACACTCAGAAGCTTTTCTTGCTTGATTTTAGGGTTACCAAGGGCATCACCCAAAGGCAATAGCACTGTTAGAATTAGGGAGAACAGGAAGTAGAGCTAATTATGGAAAGATTGTTGAAGTATTGGTATTGGGTAAAAGCATTGGAGGATCAGAATTTAGTAAAACAGTGTATGATAATGCAAGAAAATACATTAGCACCGGATAGTTGGGCTTTATCAGTGCAGAGGATATTAGAAGAAATAGGAATGGGGGGATCATTTGGAGAAACAGAGAAATTCTAGAAGAAAAGTTTTGGAAGGTGATTAGATAAAGAATTGAGGAATTAAATATTCAGGAGATGTTCAGTAGTAATGGGGATAAAAGAACCTTGACACTGTGGAGCAGAGAGGAATATATTGATGTGTGTATTAAATTGGAAAGGGAAGGTTGGGCATGGTTTAAACCTGGGATAATGAGATTGAGGGGTATGAAACAGAGAATGGACCCACAGAAGTGCCCTATGTGTGGGGAAATAGAAAAGGATTTGCACTTTATTATGCACTATGAAAGGATTAAAGTTTGGAGGGAAAAATGGGTACCACCTAGGTGGTCAAAAGTACCAAGAGAAGTATTAAGGATGAAAATAGGAAAGCTAAACAGTAATGAGGTGATTAGAAAGCTAGGAGAATTGTTAGGAAGGATGAAAGAAAAATCTGATGTGATGCACTCACATGACTTTCTCTACTTTTATACTAACCATTCTTGCAATCTCTTATTCCTATCTTCTTCATGTTAGTCGAGATAAACATTTTCAGAAATTATCTTATTGCTTATTTCCTTGTAGGCACAAGGGGAATATGGGAAAACAGTAGGCTTTGAGCGAGTCAAATCTTTTAAAGCTTTCAAATTCCTTTCTCTTAGCACGGTTAAAATATATACAAATGAATAGTAATGTTCTAAGTATAAGTTCTCCAAAACTTACACAAATAATGAGGAATATTTCCGAAATGGTTCACTCTACCAAAAAATTTATTTGGACATAAATTGTGTGTTTCAGCAAGATCTACATTTTTTGTATAGTAAGACTTGGTCTATCTCTTACAGTTTACCAGGGTAATATAGGGTAAATAGGACTTCATGGGTTATAGCCAGAAAATTCAAGATATACATTTCATTTGTCATAAAACTATCTCAAACATATGGCATTTTAATCAAAATCGATAGAGCCATTTTCAAGAAAATCAACATTTTCAAAAAATTTTCCATTTAAAGAGTAGTTTAGGGTGAAGTAATTTTCTTCAAAATCTTGGTGTCGTATCCTTGAAAGACAAACTTAAATACCAACTTTGGTTTTTAACAGACTTTTTGTTTTTCAGTTATGCTGTCCACAGACAGACACACACACATACATTTTTCTAAAAATGCTTTTTCTTTATTCAGGGGGCCTCAAGACATGTATTTCTGGTGAAATCTCGACATTGAATTTTCGTATGAAATACAATACTTCCCCTGCTTAACTAAATGAGTAGAGAAAGTAAAAATGTATGAGAAGCATAGGGAGAATCACAAAGTCAAAAGGATGCCCAACAGGTAAATTTGATAATTTAGTTCTAGTTAATTCTGTGTTAGGAGTTTGGAGAGACCTGGTGTATAATATAGTAGTTAACCAAGGTGTTTATCTATATTTGCACCAGGGGCAACTCAAAGATTGTAGTTTGTGGATTGTTTCAATTCTGTATGGTAAATTTATTGTTATTTTTTGGGAGAATTGTTGATGGAATTCTTTTGTTTTGTTTATTATCACAAGAAAGGAGGTAATCAATGTAAAATTATGTATATATAATTGTGATAATGCTAAGCTGAAATAAATCAAAAATTACAAATATGCTCAGTACATAAAATTTAAAACATATTATCTGAAGATGGATATACAGTAGCACTCAAAAGTATCTTGTAGGAAACATTAGTTACAATGACATAAATATAAGTGTATGATAGAAAACAATGCCAGTGGATAATTGAAAAGTATATAACTGTAACCACTTTAGTACACAAATACATTTAGTTTAAACAAAGATATCTTACATATAAAAATAAAAAACAATTCTGGCTCAAAAGTAATTTGTACTCATAAGTCTAACTATGTATGAATGCAACAAATATATTTTGGAATCTGAAGAACAAATCAGTTTTTTGTTGCATGCCTATGAACTTTGATCACAGACAGCTACATGTCTATTTCACAATGAGTCCACAAGCTTTTATAATATGACAAGTGGGAGTCTTAACCATTCGTCCAATAATTCAGCTGCAAATTAATCCTTGTTTGAGTAGCTTCCACAATGAATCCAGAGCGAGCCCATAAACACAATACCGCACTTTGAATTTTCTAGTGCCCCATCCATCAGTGAAAAATATTGGAGAGCAAGAGGATTAATGACTTCATTGTCAGAAATCCAGCACTAGCTAACAACAAGAACAACAAGAACAAGAACAACAACAAGCACTTTGAATTGTCTTTTCGTGCAGCAGTTTTACCAAGTTTGAAGCAAAATGTGATATTTGTTCTTTGTTCTTCGTAATCTAGTATTTTAATAGACAGAAAAAATCACAGCAGATGCAAAGCACTGGCTAACTTGAGAGCTTCTACCTCTGCACTGCAAGGTCATAGAAAGGTATGTGTCCTCTCATTTTTATCAGATGCTGCGTGTATAGTTTGGGTAAGAATTAAAGACAGCTCAATGGCAAGAGTGTTGTGAAGTCATTCCAGAAACTTTCTGATCACACATTGATGTGGCATATTCTTTCTCTCACATGGAACCATATTCTTTTCCTTTTTGGCTTCTATTTGGACAGGAGGACCACCCCACTTCTACAAACACATCCCCATACCATGATGCTAACACCACCATGCAATAGTCAGTACCAGTACGTTTTGTTGTCCCTTTGGCTTTCTGGTCAATGTATATACTGCATACAATCAGAAGAAAATAAATCAAATTTACTTTCATCACTCCATAAAATGTTAGACCAATCTGTCGAATTCCAAGTTTAGTGTTTTTTTGAAAACTCTATCCTGGCCTTCCTATTTTTTGAACTTATGAATGGTTTATGTGATGGTCATCTACCACTTAAGTCACTTGCTACTAAGCGACATTTTACAGTAGAGGCACATAGGTTCAGTCCATGATGCTGCTCAAGATTATCCCTAGTTTATCAAGCCAATTTTCTTGGATCAGCAGCTGACTGCTTACAAAACATTGTTCTCCTTCCTTGTTGTTTGTCAAGGACCTGACCTTGACTTATGGGCTAATGTTCCTTCCCGTTTTTGCTGTCAACTCCACACACTTATTAGTTGTGATAGGCCAAAATCTCAAGCAATGTTGGACTGTGACTTTCCCTTCTTCAAAGTATGCAAAATAGCTTCTCTCACATCAAATGAGTAGTCTGTTTATTTTAACAAGATTCTAGTTGTCTCTATGAATCAACAAGCACTGTCTGAATGCTTAAGTTTCAATATGTAATGTATACCATACCACCAGCTCAAGTTACAAAATACTTTTGACCTAAAGGAATATTTACTTATATTGGTATTGCAATGACTTGCTTCTAGATAGTAAAAGTAAGTCAGTTTACAGACACTATGGTTGGAAAAAATTTATAATACAGTGGTGGAAGCAAAAATGCTCTATGGTATAGAAATATGAGGACTGAATGAGGAGGGGGGGGGGACCAGTTCATTCATAGGAAGTGTTGGTTCTTCCAAGTGCTGTGGCAAGAGAAGTAGTGCAGATGGAGATGGGAAGGGTGTTGAGGAAGGGTATGATTATAGAAAGAGCTCTGAAAGTTTGGTATAGGATTTTGAATTTAGATAAAAATAATTTGTTAAGGCAGTGTGTAGAGTACCAGGAAAAGAGTCTCAGGGAATCTGGATGGACGAGTAGTATTCGAAAGAACCTAGAAGTAATGGGATGGAACATTACTGGAGGAGAGGGGGCAACAATCATAACAAATGCTGGAAAATAATAAGAAAGAGGTTTGAAGACATAGAAATCCAAAAAATGTTTGTGGTATAATGGAAAAAAGGTCTGGTAGATTACAAATCAATGAAGGAAATATGAGAAGGGGAGACATATGGTGATAAGGTAAAAAATGAACGAGTGGCAATAGCATGGCTAAGAACTAGTGTTTGGAGGTTGAGAGGACTAAGAAAGGGTGT